>PVKP010036628.1:0-22306 GCA_004027715.1 Plecturocebus donacophilus | reverse complement strand
TCAATTCACTTATGTTCTTCTCTAAGTTGTCCATTCTCGTTAGCATTTCGTTAAATCTTCTTTCAAGGTTCTTAGTTTCTTTGCATTGGGTTAGAACATGTTCTTTTAGCTCACAGAAGTTTCTTATTATCCACCTTCTGAAGCCTGATTCTGTGAGTTCATCACACTCATCCTCCATCAAGCCTTGTTCTCTTGCTGAAGGGGAGCTGTGATCCCTATAGGAGGAGAGGCATTCTGATTTCGGGTGTTCTCAGCCTTTTTGCACTGGTTTCTTCCCATTTTTGTGGATTTATCCACCTGTCATCTTTGTAATTGCCGACTTTCAGATTGGGTCTCTGAGTGGACGTCTGGCTTGTTAGTTATTAAGTTTTTTCTGTTTCTTAGTTTTCCTTCGGAGGCACCCCTTCCCTACAGAGCTGGGCCTTCCCGGGTTCAGCTGTGCTTGCTCTCAGTCCTCAGCGCTTCCAATTGCTGTTCTCCTTGTGGGGATGGGACCGGGCTCGGGGCATCCAGTCCCTACACTCCGCACTGAGAAGTGCCGCTCCGGCCAAAAGAGTCGCGCTGGCGACCCAGGTGGCTCCTTTGCCGGGAATCTCCCAGTCTGTGGGCATCAAAAATTCGTCTGGAATTGCAGCATCCACTCGCTCTCTGCGCTTTCACTGGGAGCTACAATCCTGAGCTGCTGCTACATAGCCGTCTTGGATCTCTCTCCCCATTTTTAAGTTTTATAGATAACATAGACACCAGTTACAGAAGGGGAGTTATTTTCCCAGCCTTCAGGCCTCACTGTGGCAAGGCCACTGGCTTTAGCTAGTCGCCTGAAGGTTGACTTCAGCTTCTTGCTATTTTACTTTTTTTTTTACCAGCAAGCAATAGGCAGGAAATAAATGGCTTCTCTTCACATAACAACTCTAATATATGGGGGTTTATTCCCATTAACAGGTGAAGTAGTTGAAGCTTAACAGGTAATTTATCTACAGTCACACACCTCATGAATAGGGGTAGGGATTCCTAATTGAAGCTGACTTTTTACCCTGCCGTACTATATTCTTCAGATGTTCTTAAAAGTAAGCCATCTAGGCCGGGCATGTTGGTTCATGCCTGTAATACTAGCACTTTGGAGGCCAAGGCGAGTGGATCACTTGAAGTCAGGAGTTCAAGACCAGCCTAACCAACATGGTGAAACCCCCGTCTCCACTAAAAATACAAAAATTAGTCAGGTGTGGTGGTGGGCACCTGTAATCCTCCTATAAAGCTACTCGGGAGGCTGAGGCAGGAGAATACTTGAATCCATCAGGTGGGGGTGGCAGTGAGCTGAGATCGTGCCACTGCACTCTAGCCTCGGTGACAGAGCAAGACTCCATCCCAAAAAAGAAAAAGTAAGCTAGTGTGTATGTGGTACCCATTTATAATCCAGGGGGGCATATGATTGAACACATGTAATTCTTTCTGTAATGAACTGTCTGTACCCCAATATGATGCCACAAGTCCCAAGGGAAGGTTGTGGACCATATCCAAGGATGGCTCCTTGAATCTATGCCACTTTGTGCCCCAGTACCTTTGTGTATGCTTTCTGGTCTGTCAGGAATCTTCCTACAACTCTGAGTGCAGTGGCGCAATCTTGGCTCACTGCAACCTCCGTCTCCCCAGTTCAAACAATTCTCTTGCCTCAGCCTCCCAAGTAGCAGGGATCACAGGCACCTGCCACCACACCCAGCTGATTTTTGTATTTTAGTAGAGACGGAGTTTCACCATGTTGGCCAGGATGGTCTTGATCTCCTGATCTCATGATCTGCCTGCCTCAGCTTCCCAAAGTGCTGGGATTACAGGCGAGAGCCCCCTCGACTGGCCAGATTGATTTATTTCTTTGCTTTCATTGGAGTCACCAAAATGACCTATCCTAAGGGTATTGTTTATTTAATCATGTCATGTGCACATCATTCTTGTTTTGCTTTGCTTTCTGTAGAACCCGTTTGCAAAGTGGATGGCCAGTCAAGTAGGTGGTTCCCTGCGTGGGTATCATATGGAGGACCTGGTTAAATTGCAAATTCCTATTCTAAGAATAATGTTATATTCATTTAAGAAATCATTTTTGATTATCTACCATATCCAAACACTATGCCAGTTGCTGGGATTATACAGATGAATAATAGTCTCTGCCCTCATGTATCTCATTGTTCAGCGTGGGAGTCAGACAAAAACAGCTTAAAATTATACCACTGATGAGTTCTGATGAGAAATGTACTGTAAATGTACAGGAGTTGCTTTGAGAGAATGAAGAAGTGGGACTTAATTCTGTATTGAACTGTGGGGCCAGAAGGTGACATTTGAACTAAAAACACACCAAGCAAAGGGTAGAGGACCTCCTTGACAGGAAATGGATAGCATATGCAAAGTAGGAAGATGATGATACTTTATTATTTGTGCATTAGTTTGAATTAGATCCAGAAGCTTTCCAACCTGGACCTCTGGGTTGAACAAATATTGAAATGGAGGAGAGGAAAGAGCATTGGATCACAGGGCCTGCAACAAGGAAGGAGGGGTGATAGGACCCCTATCCTACTTAGCGGTTGTGTCTACATGTAGACTTGAGAAAGAAGATAAGGTGCTTGTAACTCTAAGAATTTAAAATCTAGGCCAGGTGTCATGGCTCATGCCTGTAACCCTAGCACTTTGGAATGCCAAGGCTGGCGGATCACATGAGCCCAGGAGTTCAAGACCAGCCTGGCCAACATGGCAAGACTCTCTCTATAAAAAATACAAAAATTGGTCAGGCACAGTGGCTCTCGCCTGTAATCCCAGCACTTTGGGAGGCTGAGGCAGGTAGATCACAAGGTCAGGAGTTCAAGACCAGACTGGTCAACATAGTGAAACCTGACCTCTACTAAAAAATACAAAAATTAGCTGGGCATGGTGGCTCATGCCTGTAATCCCAGCTACTTGGGAGGCAGAGGTAGGAGAATTGCTTGAACCAGGACCCAGGAGGCAGAGGTTGCAATGAGCCGAGATCCGCCACTACACTCCAGCCTGGGCTACAGAGTGAGACTCCCTCTCAAAAAAAAAAAAAAATTAGCCAGCCCGACTGGGTGCAGTGGCTCACGCCTGTAATCCCAGCATTTTGGGAGGCCGAGGCAGGCGGATCACGAGGTCAGGAGATTGAGACCATCCTGGCTAACACAGTGAAACCCCGTCTCTACTAAAAATACAAAAAGCCTGGTGTGGTGGCACACACCGGTAGTCCCAGCTACTCAGGAGGCTGAGGCAGGAGAATTGCTTGAACCCGGGAGGCGGAGATTGTAGTGAGCCAAGATCACACCACTGCACTCCAGCCTAAGCAACAGAGCAAGATGCCTTAAAAAAAAAAAAGAAAATTAGCCAGGCATGGTAATGCACACCTGTAGTCCCAGCTACTTGGGAGGCCCAGGTGGGAGGGACACCTGAACCCAGGAGGCAGAGGTTGCAATGAACTGTGGTTGCACCACTGCACACCAGCCTGGGTGACAGAACAAGACCCTGTATCAAAAAAAAAAAAAAAAAGCGGGGCACCATGGCTCACTCCTGTAATCCCAGCACTTTTGGAGGCCAAGGCAGGGGAATCACTTGAGGCCAGGAGTTTGAGACCAGCCTGGTCAATATGGTGAAACCCTAGCTTTACTAAAAATACAAAAACTAGGCAGAAGTGGTAATGGGCACCTGTAATCCCAGCTACTTGGGAGCTCAGGAGGCTGAGGCAGGAGAGTCATTTGAACCCAGGAGGTGGGAGGCTGCAGCGATCCGAGATCACACCACTTCAGTCCAGCCTGGGGGACAGAGTGAGATGCTGTCTCAAAAAAAAAAAATTAAATCTAATTTTATGTTATTTATTTTTGTAGAGATGGGGTCTTACTATGTTGCCCAGGCTGGTCTCAAACTCCAGGACCCAAGCAATCCTCCCACCTTGGCCTTCCAAAGTGCTAGGAGTTACAGACATGAGCCACCATGCCTGACCTAAAATCTAATTTTAAATGTACTTTAAAAATTAAATGTAGGGCTAGGTGACAGAGTGAGACTGTGCCTCAAAATAATAATAATAATAATAATGAGACATAGTATTAATTGCTTAGTTTTACCTTTATGAAGACTGACCAGGAAGAACAGTTTAGGCTTACTGTTAATTCTTATTATCAAGATCTGGACTTGGATTTATATTGATTAATAGAGAAATGTTTTCTTGGAAACTAGTTCAGAGACTAGTTGAGGTTTTTTTTCTCCCCTCCTAATTTTTTTTTTGTTTTTGAGATGGCTCTGTTGCCCAGGCTGGAGTCCAGTGGTGTGATCTCAGCTCACTGCAATCTCTCCTTCCTGGGTTCAAGCAATTCCCCTGTCTCAGACTCCCAAGTAGCTGGGACTACAGGTGCCTACCACCACGCCCAGCTAATTTTGTATTTTTAGTAGAGATGTGGTTTCTTCATGTTGGTCAGGCTGGTCTAAACTCCCGACCTCAGGTGATCCACCCACCTCAGCCTCCCAAAGTGCTGGGATTACAGGTGTGAGCCACCTCGCCCAGCCTGTCTTAACCATTTTTGAGTGTAGAGTTCAGTAGCATTTAATGTATTCATAATCTTGTTCAACCAACAGCACCATTCATCCTAGAACTCTTCATCTTGTAAAATTGAGACTCTATACCCATTAAACAGTAACTCCACACTCCCCACCTTCCCTTATCCCCTGGCAACCACCATTCTAGTTTCTGTCTCTATGATTCTGACTACTCTAAGTATCTCATCTAAGTGGAATCATATAGTATTTGTCTAATTGTGACTGGCTTATTTCACTCAGCATAACATTCTCGAGGTTCATCTGTGTTGTAGCTTAGGTCAGAATTTCCTACCTTTTTAAGGTTGAATAATATTCCATTGTATGTATATACCACATTTTGCGTCTCTGTTTATTGATGGACATTTGGGTTGTGTCCACAGTTTAGCTATTGTGAATAATGCTGCTATGAACATGGGTATACAAATATCTCTTTGAAACCTTGCTCTAAATTCTTTTGGATACATACCCAGAAGCAAAATTGCTGGATCACAAGGTAATTCTATTTTTTATTTATTTACTTTTTTGAGACAGAATCTCGCTCTGTTGCCCAGGCTGGAGCGCAATGGCGTAATCGTGGCTCACTGCAACCTCCACGTCCTGGGTTCAAGCAATTCTCCTGCCTCAGTCTCCCAAGTAACTGGGATTACAGGCAGCTGCCACCACACCTGGCTAAGTTTTTGTATTTTTAGTAGAGATGGGGTTTCACCATGTTGGCCAGGCTGGTCTTGAACTCCTGACCTCGGGTGATCTGCCTGCCTCAGCCTCCCAAAGTGCTGAGATTACAGGTGTCAGCCTTGGCGCCCAGCTGTATTTTTAATTTTTTGAGGGATTACCATACTCTTCCATGGCAGCTGCACCATTTTACTCTCTCACCAACAGGGCACAAAGGTTCCAACTTCTCCGCATCCTCATCCACACTTGTTTTCTGCTTTTCTGATAGTAGCCATTGTAACGGGGTGTGCGGTGGTATCTCATTGTAGTTTTGACTTGCATTTCCCTAATGATTAGTGATGCCGAGCATCTCCTCATGTGCTTATTGGCCATTTGTATATCTTCTTTGGAGAAATGTCTATCAAAGTCACTTGCCTACTCCCTAGTGAGCCAACTCAGAATTAAAAAACAAAAAGTTATTTGCTTGTTTTTGAATCAAGTTCTTTTTTGTTGTTGAGTTTAGGAATTCTCTATATAGTATGGATATTTATCTCTTATCAGATGTATGATTTACAAATATTTTCTCCCATTCTGTGGGTTGCCTTTTTACCCTGCTGATAGTGTCTTTGATGCACGCATTTTGAAATTTTCATGAAGTCCAACTTGTCTGTTTTTTGTTGTTTTTGTCTGCTACTTGGAAAGCTGAGGTGGGAAAATATTGCTTGAACCCAGGAGATGGAGGTTGCAGGGAGCCGAGATCATGCCATTGCACTCCAGCCTGGGTGACAAAGTGAGACTCTATCTCAAAAAAACAACAAAAGAGAAAAGAAACTAGTTTTTATCTGAGTTCTTTATTTTGTACTTGTTAGTGTATTAAAAATTATAAAAGATTGGGTACAGTGGCTCATGCCCATAGTCCCAGCACTTTGGGAGGCCGAGGCAGAAGGATCACATGAGCCCAGGAGTTTGAGACCAGCCTAGGCAACATAGCAAGACCTCATCTCTACCAAAAATAGAAAAATTAGCTGGGCATGGTGGTGCCCACTGGCAATTCCAGCTACTCAGAAGGTTGACATGGAAGGATTGCTTGAGCCCAGGAGGTTGAAGCTGCAGTGAGCCACAATCACGTCACCACCCTCCAGCCTGGTGACAAAACAAGATCCTGCCTCAAAAAAAGCCACATATATATACAAATATATATATTTGTATATAATATATAATATGTATATATAAATTATATACACACATTTATATATAATGTATTTAAATATATATTGTATTCATTATATATTTTTTATATTACACGTAAGGATAATATATAAATTATCCTTCACCTTAAGTCTTCACTGTTTTTAGATATATATTTTTACATATAACATTTTAATAACATTATATATTTAATGTATGCTATATAATATATAATACATAAACATATATTTATATATTAATATAGAACATGTTTATATTTTTAATGTTTTAAATTGAGAAAATCCTATTTCTTTCCCTAATTTGCAACAAGTTTATAGGTATAGTGTTTACAGATTTTTCTTCTAATGTACTCATTCTCATTTTATTCTCTCTAGTATGAGATTTATTTTAGTTACTTCATACTGTATAGATGGAAAATGAGACACAGGTCTGGCTCAGGTCATATAGCAAAGAACTGGGAGTCTAAAAGAGGAATTCAAACGTCCTGATGTTCTTTCTACCCAATAATCTTATAGTGTCTTATCCTACAGGTATCTGTATTTCATTTATTTTTTTAGAGACAGGATCTCACTCTGTCACTCAGGCTGGAGTGCAGTGGCATGAGCAGCACTCACTGCAGCTGTGACTTCCTGGGCTTAAGTGACCCTCTTGCCTCAGTCTCCTGAGTAGCTAGGACTGTACCGCATCTGGCTAATTTTTTTAAAATTTTTTTTGTAGAAACAGAGTCTCACTATATTTCCCAGGCTGGTGTATTTTATATTTTGGTTAAAATTTTTGTTTAGTTTTAGACCTTTTCTTTCCTTACAAAAGTAATACACAATCCTTATAAAAATTTCAGAAAATACAGAAAAGAAGAAAGAGAATGAGGAGATATATACTTCTATATGCGTTGCTAATATTTCAGTATATCTGTTTTCAGACTTGTTTAAATGTGTACACACACAAATATAGATAAGAGTTTTTTAAAAAAAAATAGGATCAAACCGATTTCTCTCTCTGGGTTCCTCTCCCACAACAATATGGGAACTGTCTTCTCTCTCTCTGTCTAATAAATCGCTTTTTTTAAAAAAAGGATCAAACTATGCCTAATTCTGTAATTCTGTAACTTTTTCATCTCAAATATAACGTCAACAAATATGTGCTAATTTTATTCAATAGTTGCTGCATAGAATTGCATCATATGAATGTATATCGTTATTTAGTTAGACTCCCACCAGATGGACTTATGTGTCATTTTCAATTTTTTGCTATTATAAATAAAGTATTGATAAAATCCTTAAAATATGTATCTTTTTACACTTTTCTGATTATTTTTTTAAGAAAAATTTCCAGGAATTCAGTTACTGAACCAAAAGGTTTGCCTACTATGACACCATGTTATTAAATTAAAGCTTTGGCCGGGAGCAGTGGCTCACACCTGTAATCCCAGCACTTTGGGAGGCCAAGGCAGGCAGATCACCTGAGGTCGGGACTTTAAGACCAGCCTGACCAACATGGAGAAACCCTGTCTCTACTAAAAATACAAAATTAGCCGGGCGTGGTGGTGCATGCCTCTAATCCCAGCTACTCCGGAGGCTGAGGCAGGAGAATTGCTTGAACCCAGGAGTCGGAGGTTGCAGTAAGCCGAGATCGTGCCATTACACTCCAGCCTAGGCAACAGGAGCGAAACTCCATCTTAAAAAAGTAATAATAATAAGAAGCCAGGCGGGTGGCTCATGCCTGTATTCCAGCCCTTTGGGAGGCCAAGGCTGGCAGATCACCTGAGGTTGAGAGTTCCAGACCAGCCTGACCAACATGGAGAAACCCCGACTCTGCTAAAAATGCCAAATGAGCCAATCATGGTGGCGCATGCCTGTAATCCGAGCTATTCGGGAGACTGAGGCCGGGGAATCGATTGACCCAGGAGGCGGAGGTTGTGGTGAGACAAGATCAGGCCATTGCACTCCAGCCTGGGCAACAAGAGCAAAACTCCATCTAAAATAATAATAATAATAATATAATTAATTAAAGCATCATCCTATAGAATCCTTTATGTTCATTGTCACATCGGACTATGTGAGTATTTCCCTTCTTCACCTCCACTCTGGCAAGCAGCAGGAGATAGTGAAAGAAGATTGGATGCCAAGCACTGGACCAAGTGCTTTACTCTCTTTTTCATTTAATTCTCACAACAGTCCTGCAAAATACAGAGTTATGTGAGGCATACCAAAATATGTGTTAGGTAGCTGAGATCATGGAACATCATATACTGAAGTATAATAATAATAGCTACCATTTCTTGAGAACCTCCTATCACCAGTAGCAATACTAGATGCTCTATGTATATAATCTTATTTAATCCTCCTAAACAGGTTCTAAAGCAGTTCCCTCCTTTGGGATTTGGTTTCATGTCTGCATGGCCTCCTAGTTTATGTGCCTTTGTTAGATGGCAAGTTCAGAGGGCAGGGATTTTCTATAAATAAACAAATATATATATATATATACACATACATTTTTTTTTTTAAGAGGCTGAGTTTTGCTTTGTTTCCCAGGCTGAGTACAGTGGTGTGAGCATAGCTCACTGCAGCCTCAAATTGCTGGGCTCAAATGATCCTCCTCCCTCAGTCACCCGAGAGGCTGGGATTATAGACTAAATTATTTTATTAATCTCTTGGACCATGGAATTATATCCGGCAAAGTGCACCTGTAGAAATGCTTTTATGATTATGATGGTCATGGAAATCATCTTTGTTGATGTTTTAGTTTATAAATAAACCCCCATTTGATAGAAAATGTCTGCATTTTTTGAAAAAACTTTGCAGTTATAGAGATGAAGAAAGCTTTAAACCACCAGAGGGCATTGCGGTCAGCTTCGTATTATAAATTACTGCTGTCAGAGATACCTAGTGAAATCTGCTCCCAATTAAACCAGAAAAAGCAGCATTTTTAGGCCGGTTGAGGTGGCTCATGCCTGTAATCCCAACACTTGGGGAGGCCAAGGCAAGTGGATCACCAGGTCAGGAGTTCAAGACCAGCCTGATCAACATGGTGAAACCCTGTCTCTACTAAAAATGCAAAAATTAGCCGGGCATAGTGGTGTGTGCCTGTAATCCCAGCTACTCAGGAGGCTGAGGCAGGTTCACTTGAACCCAGGAGGTGAAGGTTGCAGTGAGCCGAGATTGCTGCACTCCAGCCTGGGTGACAGAGTGAGACTCTGTTGCAAAAAAAAAAAGAAGAAGAAACATTTTTAGATCCAATAAACAATCTGAATAGGAGCAGATCACCTGAGGTCAGGAGTTTAAGACCAGCCCAGCCAACATGGTGAAACCCTGTCTCTACTAAAAAAAAAAAAAATACAAAAATTAGCCAGGCATGGTGGTGAGTGCCTGTAATCCTAGCTACACAGGAGGCTGAGACAGGAGAATCAGTGGAAGCCAGGAGGCAGAGATTGCAGTGAGCTAAGATCACGCCATTGCACTCCAGCCTGGGCGACAGAATGAGACTTTGTGTCAAAAAAAAGAAAAGAAAAAGGAACCAGCTAATTCATTCTCAAAGGCAAAAGACTAGATGCTTTCCCCTAAGATCAGAAATGAGACAAGAAATTATATACATATAATTCAATGGAATATATAAACTTAGTTCGGTGACACTAATGCAAACCAAAAATAAAATTGTAATACCCCAATCAACTGAATGAACCTCTCCTCTCAGCCAAAGGGATTCCAAAGCAAACCTGAAAAACCAGTTCAGGCCGTGATAGGAAGACTGCGTTGCACGTGCCTCATTATATTCTCCTCTCCTTGGAATTTGGGCACAGCTGCCCAGCATTAACATTAAAACAGGAACCTTGAGGCTGACCAGACTCTTTGTAGTAATAAGATAACAAATTCCAGCCTGACTCTAGCATAGCATCACATGACAGACAGCAGGCCCTAAAAGTATTAAAGTATTTTACCCCCAAATAGATTTCTTTAACATATTTCTTAATGGCCCCGCAAAGCTGTCTCTTACGGGGGAAATTTACATTCTGTAGGGAGTTCTGATCCCTTTCCAGGTCTTTTTCCGATCCTGAAGAGATTAGCTGAGAGTCTAGCACCTTTTAGAGGTCTAAACAGAAAACATCTGCCATCTATTGCCTCTAAGAGCTGCCACCTGTGAGAGAGACTTCATCTATATAAGAACTCGCCTCTCCACAACCCCTTATCTTAACCCAGACACTCCTTTCTATCGATTCTAGGTTGTTTTTTATTTTGAGACAGAGTGTGCCTGTCGCCCAGGCTGGAGTGCAGTGGCGCAATCTCATCTCATGGCAACCTCTGCCTCCCAGGTTCAAGCAATTCTCCTGCGTCAGTCACCCAAGTAGCTGGGATTACAGGCATGCACTACAGCCCCTGGCTAATTTTGGTGTTGTTGTTGTTGTTTGTATTTTTAATAGAGACAGGGTTTCACCATGTTGGCCAGCTGGTCTTTGAACTCTTAACCTCAGGTGATCCACCCACCTTGGCTTCTCAAAGCGCTGGGATTACAGGTGTGAGCCACTGTGACTGGCTGATTCCACGTCTTAAGATAATAACTTAACTCTTTCAACGAATTGCCAATCAGAAACTCCTTGAATCCACCTAGGACCTGTAAGTTCCCTTCCCCGAACTTTCCAGACTGAACCAATGTATAACTGACATGTATTAATTGATGTCTTCTATCTTTCTAAAACATATAAAATCAAGCTGTGACCCAACCACCTTGGTCTTAGACCTCTTAAAACTGTACCTCGGAGGCTGGGCATGGTGGCTCATGCCTGTAATCCCAGCACTTTGGAAGGCTGTGGCAGGTAGATCACCTGAGGAGTTTGAGACCAGCCTGGCTAACATGGCGAAACCCTGTCTCTGCTAAAAATACAAAAAATTAGCTGGAAATGGTGGTGGGCGCCTGTAATCCTGGTTACTCAGGAGGCTGAGGCAGAACAATTGCTGGAGCCCAGGAGGCGGAGTTTGCAGTGAGCCTAGATTGCGCCACTGTATTCCAGGCTGGGCGACAGAGCAAGACTTTGTCTCAAAAATAAATAAATAAATAAATAAATAAAATCTTGGGACTTGGCCACTCATATTTGGCTCAGAATAAATATCTTTAAATATTTTAGAGTTCGACCCTTTTTTGTGGACACTGTACTGCTTTCTAGCTCTTTCTATCTCTGCATGTCTTGGTACTCTCCTTTCACACTCCTCTACCTTCCTCATATAAGCGCACACACAGGTATGAATGCACACACATTAGTGCTCTCTCTCTCACCTGGATGCTGGTAAGTAAAATGTCTGTTAATGAATGTTAGATTAATATGCTCCCTAGTTTATGTTCTTTACAGCTCTTAGGTGTGTCTCAAATCACTTTACTGGTTTATATGCTTATTGTCTGTCTCTCTCCATTCTAATGCAAATCCCATCAAACAAGGATCTTGTCTGTCCTGTTTACATTGTGTCCCTATTGCTTAGCAAAGTGGCTGGCACGTGGCAGATCTTCAAAGATTATTTGTTGACATCTTTTTAATTTAATTTTTCTTTATTTCTTGAGATGAAGTCTTGCACTGTCGCCCAGGCTGGAGTGCAGTGGCATGATCTCGGCTCATTGCAACCTCCACCTCTCAGGTTCAAGTGATTCTCCAGCCTCAGCCTCCCAAGTAGCTGGGATTACCGGTGCCCGCCACCATGCCCTGGTAATTTTTTTGTATCTTTAGTAGAGATGGGGTTTTACCAAGTTGGCCAGGCTGGTCTTGAACTCTTGACCTTGTGATCCACCTGCCGTGGCCTCCCAAAGTGCTGGGATTACAGGCATGAGCCACCACACCTGGCCTAATTTTTACTTTTAAGGGACAGGGT
Organism: Plecturocebus donacophilus; assembly: GCA_004027715.1. NCBI lineage: Eukaryota > Metazoa > Chordata > Mammalia > Primates > Pitheciidae > Plecturocebus > Plecturocebus donacophilus. The sequence continues at coordinate 10,019 of PVKP010036628.1, read as the reverse complement.
CTCACTCTGTCACCCAGGCTGGAGTGCAGTGGCATGATCGTAGCTCATTGCAGCCTCAGACTCCTGAGTTCAAGTGATCCTCCCACCTCAGCCTCCAGAATAGCTCGGACTGTAGGAACATGCCACCATGCCTGGCTATTTTTCTTTTCACTATTTTGTAGAGATGGGGTCTTGCCATGTTGCCCAGGCATGGCTAGCATTCCTTTTTTTCTTTTTCTTTTATTTTTTTTTTTTGAGACAGAGTCTTGCTCCATCACCCAGGCTGGAGTGCAGTGGTGCGATCTCGGCTCACTGCAACCTCTGCCTCCTGGATTCAAGTAATTCTCTGTCTCAGCCTCCCAAGTAGCTGGGATTACAGGTGTCTGCCACTATGCTTGGCTAATTTTTGTATTATTAGTAGACACAGGGTTTCACCATATTGGCTAGGTGGTCTTGAACTCCTGACCTTGTGATCCACCCACCTTGGCCTCTCTAAGTGCTGGGATTACAGGTGTGAGCCACTGAGGCTGGCACTTTGTTTTAATTACACAGTACCTTTTCTACTCACAAGCTCCTGAGATCATGCATGTATTTCTCAGCTCCCTTCTGCCTAGACTCACCCATACTTGAGTCAATTCAGACTAAGGTAGGAGTGCATCAACCATATGGTATTTAATATGGTGAAATTACTAAGGCACTAATTTTAGGGAAGCCATGTTTTACTTAACACTGTAGCACATCTTCCTCAATATAAATTCAATGGACAAATATTTACAGAATATTCATAGTAATCCCTGGGACTTAGCCATGGTAATGAGGATTTAGAGCTCAATCTACTAGCTTGAGAGGGTAGGTAAGTAAACATATAATTTAATGCTGAAGGTGCTTGACAGAGCTCCACCCAGAATATTATACTCCAAAAACTAACAAAGACATATATACCCCCCAGCCTGGGCAATACAGCGAGACCCTGCCGACAAAAAAAATTAGCTGGGCATGGTGGCACTTGCCTGTGGTACCAGCTACTTGGGAGGCTGAGGTGAGTGATCGCTTGAGCTTCAGTGGTTGAGGCTGCAGTGAGCTTTGATTGTGCCACTGCACTCCAGCCTGGGTGACAGAGCAAGACTCTGTCTCAAAAAATTAAAAACAAAAAATAAGGACCGGGTGCAGTGGCTCATGCCTGTAATCCCAGCACTTTCAGAGGTCGAGGCGGGCGGATCATGAGGTCAAGAGATTGAGGCCATTCCGGCCAACATGGTGAAACCCCGTCTCTACTAAAGATACAAAAATTAGCTGGTTGTGGTAGTAGGCGCCTGTAGTCCCAACTACTGGGGAGGCTGAGGCAGGAGAATTGCTTGAACGTGGGAGACAGAGGTTGCAGTGAGCCGAGATCATGCCACTGCACTCCAGCCTGGTGACAGAGTGAGACTCTGTCACCAGGCTGTCACTTTTATTTTCATAAAAAAAAAAAAAAGTAAAATAAAAAATAAAAATAAAATAAAAAGCATTCCAGAGACCTTTGTCTTAGGGACATCCTTAGCTAAACTTGAAATTCAAATGATGGGCCTACTCTTTTTAACGTGGGTGTTACTGCATAAATCATACCTCAGGGAAAGATGCAGAAACTCAGCCTTGAAAGAGATTTTTTTTTTTTTTTTTTTGAGATGGCATCTTGCTCTGTTGCCCAGGCTGGAATGCAGTGGTGCGATCTCAATTCACTGCAACCTCCGCCTCCCAAATTCAAGCAATTCTCCTGCTCAGCCTCCTGAGGAGCTGGGACTACAGGTGCCCGCCACCACACCTGGCTAATTTTTGTATTTTTAGTAGAGATGATATTTTACCAAGTTGGCCAGACTGGTCCCAAACTCCTGACCTCAAGTGATCCATCCCTGCCCCCCTAACCCCGGCCTCCCAAAGTGCTGGGATTACAGGCATGAGCCACCTTGTTCGGTGGAAAGAGATTCTTAGTAAAGGTCAACCAACTACTAAAAAAGAATCCAATTTATTTTTTCATTGACTGTATGCTGAATCTACCTTTGATCTTTGGAGAAAGGAGAAATAGTACTGATAAACTTTGAACTTATCTGCTAAGTTGCTTATTAAGCTAAACAATGACAACCATCAAGTGGCTATACTTTTAACCTGGGGTCCTTTGGCATATGATATTGAGAGTAATGGGCTTACCTTTTTTTTTTTTTTTTTACAGTCCAGAGGTCTTTTATTTTATTTTTTTTTTTAACACCTATTATGTCATGAATTCATAGGGAAGAGGTTCCAGCAGCTCAGGCTTCTTCCCATTGGTTCTTACACAGTGCGCTTCTCTGGGTGGAGCAGGCTGGTGCTTCAGCTGAACCCAGGTACCTTTCTCTTCGGCTTCTTTCTTTTTCTGATCATTTTCCTTCACGCATTTCAGGAAGCTCTCTTGGCTCTTAGAGTGCTTGATGTGCTCAATACACACATTAATTATCTTGGCAAGAATCTTGCCCTTTACTTCTTTGTTTACAACACTGCCAGCAGCATGCTGGGTAACACTGTAGACTCTTCCAGGTTTGCCATGATCACATTTGTGGGGCATTCCTTTTTGAACAGTAGACATTCCCTTGATGTCTACAATAGCACCTTTCTTACAGATTCGCATATACGTGGCCAAAGGAACAACTCCATGTTTTCTAAAAGGCTTCGAGAACATATATCAAGTGCCTCTCCACTTTCCCTTTGTGGTCGTCATTTTGATGAATTACTGGAAGACAGCAGTTCTCGCCGAAAGGCTAGGCTTACCTCTTCTAGGAAGACGGCAAGACGGCATGCTGTTGTGGAAAAGGATGGCATTTGAAGTGAGAAGACCTCTGTTTGGTCCCACTCTGTCACTTACTGGCTGTGTGACTATGAATGAGTTATTTAATGATTTGGAACCTGTCTCCACATGTGTAAAATGGAGATATCATCTGCCTACTGCATCTCAGAGGTCTGAAGTGAGTACCAGTAAGAGGGTGGATGCCAGATTGTTTTATAAACTACAGAGAAATATACAAGGTTAATAATCAGTATTTATATCTGTATGCCATGGCTTTAGCAAGTGCCTGGTACAAATGTACTCAATAAGTGCTTGTAAAGTAAATTAATATCTCAAATGCTCCTGGAGTACAGACCCATGAGAGCTCTAGTCCCCTATAACCAGGAAGCCTCAATAGTTTTAACATTTATTTCAGATGATGTGGGCTGGGCGCTCACGCCTGTAATCCCAGCACTTTGGGAGGCTGAGGTGGGTGGATCACTTGAGGTCAGGAGTTCAAGACCAGCCTGACCAACATGGAGAAAGCCTGTCTCTACTAAAAAAAATTACAAAATTAGCTGGGTGTGGTGGCGCATGTCTGTAATTCCAGCTACTTGGAGGCTGAGGCAGGAGAATCACTTGAACCCGGGAGGCAGAGGTTACAGTGAGTCGAGACTGTGCCATTGCACTCCAGCCTGGACAACAAGAGCGAAACTCCATCTCAAAAAAAGAAAATACAATATAGATGATGTGGGAAGAGTTTTACCTGTTCACATTAATACCACTTTAGTGAGAATTTGATTTTTAAATTCATAGGTTGTCAAAATGCTTTTTACCTCCTGCTATGACTTTTAATCATTTTTCTGCCTGTTGGCACTTCCACCAACGGTGAACAGGAACGAGGGAGTTAACAAATTGTGAATCATTAGATTTCACATGTTTCTTTTTTATTTTTTTTTGAGACAGGGTCTTGCTCTGTGGTCCAGGCTGCAGTGCAATGGTGCTATCTCAGCTCACTGCAGCCTCGGCCTCTGGGGCTCAAGCAATCCTCATGCCTCAGCCTCGCAACCAGGTGGGACCACAGGCACACACCACCATGCCAGGCTAATTTTTATATTTTTTGTAGAGATAGGGTCTTGCCATGTTGCCCAGGCTTGTTTCAAACTCCTGAGCTTAAGTGACCTCTCTGGCTTGTCCTCCCAAATTGCTAGGATTACATGTGTGAGCCACTGTGCCTGGCCGCCTAATTTTGCAGGTTTCTATTAATGCCAATAAAGGCCATAAAAAGGAATATGCTACTGGCCAGTAGCTTTTGTGCCTCACACTGCAATACCTGTTGATATGGAGAGGTACTGACTTCATCCTCTGCCAAAAAAGATGATAAATTATAGATGACAAATTCAAAGTTTGGGCATATGCTTGGGGAAAGGAAAAAGTAAAAGAGTACAATTTCAGCTTCAGCCTCCCAAGTAGCATGTGCCACCATGGCCAAGCTAATTTTTGTATTTTTAGTAGAGACGGGGTTTCACCATGTTGGCTAGGCTGGTCTCAATCTCCTGACCTCAGGTGATCCACCCGCCTTGGCCTCCCAAAGTGCTAGGATTACAGGCATGGGCCACCGCGCCTAGCTCCTCCATTGTTTCATTGCTAGCAAGCAGGCTCGGTTGGACTGAGCTCCTACTCTGTCCTCAGCACTTCTAGCCATTCTTAGGAATATGTGACAACTACAGAAACACATTGTTTTCCTAATGATAGTGGCAGAAGACAGAAAAATTCCTAGGCAGACAGTGGCAAGTCCCTGGTGAAAACTAACCTTCAAGCCAAAGACGGCTTAAAGCCTGAAAACTGAGCACAGTTCCCGGTGGAGTCTACGATTGTAGTGAGAACTTCCGGGGTGCCTTTTAGCCAATCCAATGGTGCTTTTTCCAGGCCCGCCCATGGACCAATCAGCATGCACACCCCCATTCTGAGCCCATAAAAACCTTCGTCTCAGCTGCACTTTGGACAACCGTCTTTCAGGCTCCCCCTCACACAGGGCTACGCACTTCGGGTCCCCTCTCCTTGCTGAGAGCTTTTCTGTCACTCAGTAAAATTCTTCCCTGTCTGCGTGACCTCATTCTTCGTCTTCTTCTTTTTTTTTTCTTTTTTTCAGACAGAGTTTTGCTCTTTTGTCCAGGCTGGAGTGCAATGGCACGATCTTGGCTCCCCGCAACCTCTAGCTCCCAGGTTCAAGTGATTCTCCTGCCTCAGCCTCCCTAGTAGGTGGGATTACAGGCATGCATCACCATGCCCTGCTAATTTGTATTTTTAGTAGAGACGGGGTTTCACCATGTTGGTCAGGCTGGTCTCAAACTCCCGACCTCAGGTGATCCACCCACCTCGGGCTCCCAAAGTGCTGGGGTTACAGGCATGAGCCACTATACCGACCAACTTCATTCTTGGTTGCAGGATAAGAACCTAGAACCCACCAAATGATGAGTGCATCAAGAGCTGTAAGACTGTAGCCCTCCCTCCTGGTCACTGAGCAAAGGGGGAGAAAAAGCCACTGTGTACCACATGCCCATTTCACGAAGCTGCAGGCGACAGGACTGAACGAACTGTGACACAAATGAGCTATAATACGCCCCCCATTAACCGTGCCGTGGGCAGGAGGAATGAGAGAGAGCTGTGTCATTTCTTGGGGACTCAAACCTTGGGACACCCCCAGGCAAGAGCCATAACACCCCTTGGGGCTCCATGGTTGCTGGTGTGTTCGAGTTTTCAGGGGCCACCATCTAAACGCTGGTGCCCAACATGAAAACTGTCCATGGCACATCTAGCTCAGCAGTAGGCTGATGAGCGGGAGTCCCTGCTCATGCACAGGATCTGGACTGGTAGCGTGAGCTGAGTGCAGCCCACCAGGCCCAGCTGGTGGAGTGAGCCCAGGAGTGAGCCCAGAGCCAAGCCAAGCCTGGACAGAGGCGCTGCCAGCCATGGAAATTTTCAGGTGGCAAAGCAGCATCAAAAGCATCCTGTGTCACTAACATCATTGCAATATTACTTCTTTATGCACTAAAATGTTTTGACTTATTGCTTTGTTTTCTCTCAACCATTTTGTACAGAAATCATTCTCGAAAGCTAAGCATCTTTGGCCACTTTCAACTTAAAGTAGGCCAAGCACAGTGGCTCATGCCTGTAATTCCAACACTTTGGGAAGCCAAGGTTGGGGGATCGCTTGAGCCCAGGAGTTCGAGACCAGCCTAGGAAACATAATGAGACGTTGTCTCTACAAAAAAAAAAAGTTTAGAAATTAGCTGGGTGTGGTGGCACACAACTGTAGTTCCAGCTACTTGGGAGGCTAAGACAGGAGGATTACTTGAGACCAGGAAGTGGAGGCCTCAGTGAGCTGTGATCATGACACTGTACTCCGGTCTAGGCAACAGAGTGAGACCCTGTCTCCAAAAATAAAAATAAAAAACGAAAGTAAAATAAACATAATGATACTGTTTAGTTTTGGCTTTAGCACTTGGACATCATTGTGATGTGTTACTCTGATAGCAGATAATGTGGGGACACTGTCATTGCCCAGTGGGTTCACCTTGCCCCCTGCCTAGACAGAGCCAATTTATCAAGACAGAAATTGCAACAGAGAGTAATTCACACAGAGCCGGCTGTCCGAGAGATCAGAGTTTCATTATTACTCAAATCAGTCTTGCTGAGCATTCGGGGATTAGAGTTTTTAAAAGACAATTTGGTGAGCACAGGCTTGGGAAGTGGGGAGTGCTGATTGGTCAGCTTGGAGATGGAATCTCAGGGGGTCGCAGTGAGGTTTTCTTGCTGTTTTCTGGTCCTGGGTGAGATGGCAGAACTGGTTGAGCCTTATTACAGGTCTGGGTGGTGTCGTTTGATCCATGTAGTGCAGGGTCTGAAAAATATCTCAAGCACTGATCTTAGGTTTTATAATAGTGATGTTATCCTGAGGAGCCATCTGGGAAGGTTCAGACTCGTGGAGCCAGAGGCTACGTGACCCGTGAACTGTAAAGTCTAATCTTGTAGCTAATTTGTTAGTCCTGTAAAAGCAGACTGGTCTCTAGGCAAAAATGGGGTCTTTTCAGGAAAGGGCTGTTCTTAATTTTGTTTCAGAGTCAAACCATGAACTGAATTCCTTCCCAAAGTTAGTTTGGCCAATGCCCAGGAATGAGCAGGGACAACCTAAAGGTTAGAAGCAAGATGGAGTCAGTTAGGTCTGATTTCTTTCACTGTCATGATTTTCTCAGTTATGATTTTCCAAAGGCGCTTCTAATACCTTTGGGAAATTATTGGATAGTTTGTCTCTTCAAAGAATCCCTCCAAACTGCTGTGTGTTTTGCATTTCTGTATCTTTTTTTGTTTTTAACAAATACATGTTGTCCTGTTCCTAGCTGTTAATTAACCCTTTTCCTGACCTTCATATGCCATCCTCTGAGAACATTCTCTTCTAACAGGCAATTTCTAATTTGGTGAGGACAAGACTGCCAAAGAGCCAAAGTTTTTAGAAGTTTTTATAAAACAAGAGTAAGTATACCGAGGAAGAAACTTTCCAATGAACAAAGTGCAATTCCTTGTTTGGTGACTTAAATGCCTCTTATTTCCTAGGTTCTCAGCTCTGTTCTGGCTGAATCACTGTCAGGTATACAATATTATTATATCATAAATAAAATTATTTTTAAAGTCTTCTAGTTTTCTTCCCGTCACCCCAGTCCTAGTTAATTAGCTTTTTGGCAGTTCTAGAACTGGGCGACAGAAGAGGTTGGCTTTATAGACAGGGAAGTGCTAAAGAAAGACAGAGCAAGACCCTGTCTCAAAAGAACAAAGAGAGAAAGCAGAAGCAAAGAACAAAGAGCATATTAGTCATTTCAAAGCTATGTTTCTTTTCTTTTTTCTTTTTTTTTTTGAGACAGAATATTGCTCTGTCCCTCAGGCTGGAGTGCAGTGGCTTGATCTTGGTTCACTGCAGCCTCGCCTCCCGGGTACAAGCAATTCTCCTGCCTCAGCCTCCCAAGTAGCTGGGATTATAGGAGCACACCACCACGCCCAGCTAACTTTTGTATTTTTAGCAGAGATGGGATTTCACCATGTTGGCCAGGCTGGTCTCGAACTCCTGACCTAGTGATCTGCTCGCCTCAGGCTCCCAAAGTGCTATGTTTCTTATAAGGCAGGGACAGAGAGACAGAACAATAGAAAAATAACCGATTAGTAAACATCAAGCTACTTTTTTCCTGTAAGGACTAAAGTAGAGGGAAGTTCATTATCATGCCTAGTGAGGATTTAAACTGGCCTGTTTGCGAAATTATTTGTGATTTTGGGAAGGGTTAGTCAACTTAGTTTGGGTTTAGTTATGTGGAACTTTGGCATGGGTGAGTCCATTTTGATTTTTAGTCTTGTCCATTGGGTCTAAGAGCAGAAACTTTGTCCAAAACAATGGTGTCCTGTAATTTTTATTTAACACATTTAATCACATAGATTCAAATGTATAACACAAAGATAGAATTACTAAAAGAAACTGACAGATCCGGCCTAGCATGGTGGCTCACGCTTGTAATCCCAGCACTTTGGGAGGCTGAGGCGGGTGGATCACCTGAGGTCAGGAGCTCAAGACCAGCCTGGTCAACATGGTGAAACCCCGTCTCTACTAAAAATACAAAAATTAGCTGGGCATGGTGGTGCATGCCTGTAATCCCAGCTACTAGGGAGGCTGAGGCAGGAGAATCTCTTGAACCTGGGAGGCAGAGACTGCAGTGAGCTGAGATCAAGCCACTGCACTCCAGCCTGGGAGACACAGCAAGACTCCATGTCAAAAAAAAAAAAAAAAAAGAAAAGAAAAAGCAATTGACAAATCCACTAATCATATGAAACTCTTTTTTTTTTTTTTTCCACATGGAATTCTTAACATCTCTTTGTGACAATTAGATAGGCTAAAGAATATTTGAGTATTATTTACCTCTTTGATATGGTGATTTAAAATAAGATATATATATATATTTGGTCTTTGTTCCTGGTTCCTGGCACACAGCTCCTAAAACCCTTGGAATTAGAGGAGTGATAAGAGTATCTTTTGTATGCTAATGAGATGACTGGGTTGGCCTGGCAGCCCCTAGATAGCTTCAAGATGGGGGTTGGTCACCAGAAAGCCAAAGGTAGGATTAGAGGGTTGGGACTGTCAGTTCACATCCCACCCCCAACTTCCAGGGAGGAGAGAAAGTGGAGTTGATCATCAGTGGCTGATGATATAATTAATTGTCAACCTAAAATAATCGAATCATCAGCATCCAGTTTCAGAGTATATTCAAGCAAAAAGCTGGGAACAGCCATCTGGGTAACATAGGCTCCAGGGAAATGGGGGTCAGTGCTCCAAAATTAAAAGTTAATGTTGAGGGAGAGATCCAAGATGGCCGATTAGCAACAGCTCAGGAACGTAGCTCCCAGTGAAAGCGCAGAGAACGAGTGGACGCCGCACTTTCCGACGAATTTTTGTTGCCCACAGACCGGGAGATTCCCGGCAGAGGAGCCACACGGGTCGCCAGCGTGACTCTTTTGGCCAGCGTGGCTCTTTTGCCGGTGCCCGGCACAGCGCTTCCCGGTGCGGAGCTTCCCGGTGCGGAGTATACGGACGGACGGGCTCGGCTGGTCCCATCCCCACAAGGAGAACAGCAATTGGAAGCGCTGAGGACTGAGAGTTTCACAGTAAGCACAGCAAACCCTGGAAGGTCCGGCTCTGTGGGGAACAGGCATCCGCCAAAGGAAAACTAAGAAACAGAAAAAACTTCATCACTGGGTGGAGAGAGATCCAAGATGGCCACGTAGCAGCAGCTTGGGATTGTGGCTTGCGGTGAGGGCGCAGAGAGCGAGTGGATGCTGCAGTTGCAGATGAATATCTGATGCCCACGGACTGGGAGATTCCCGGCGAGGGAGCCACACGGGTCGCCAGCGCGACTCTTTTGGCCGGCGCGGCGCTTCCCGGTGCGGAGTATACGGGACGGACGGGCTCGGCTGGTCCCATCCCCACAAGGAGACAACAGTGGTTGGAAGCGCTGAGGACTGAGAGCAAGCACAGCTGAATCCGGGAAGGCCTAGCTCTGTGGGGAAGGGGCGCCCCCTGAAGGAAAACTAAGAAACAGATAAAACTTCATCACCAACAAGCTGGACGTCCACTCAGAGACCCAGTCTGAAAGTCGGCAATTACAAAGACGACAGGTGGATAAATCCACAAAAATGGGAAGAAACCAGTGCAAAAAGGCTGAGAACACCC
>PVKP010036627.1:0-22338 GCA_004027715.1 Plecturocebus donacophilus | reverse complement strand
TTACAACAACTTCTGAAAGAAGTACTATACACAGAAAGGAACAACCAGCATCAGTTATCCTAAAAACTTACCAAAAAGTAAAGAATATTACAACAATGAAGAATTTACATCAACTAATGGGCAAACAGCTAGTTAGCCTTAAATAACAGTATTAAACTCACATATATCAATATTAAGCCTAAACTTAAATGGATTAAATGCCCCAATCAAAACAAACAGACAAACTGAATAAAAAGTTAAAACCCATTGGTACACTGTATTTAGACCTTTCTTATAGGCAAGGACACAGAAAGACTTAACAAGGGATGGAGGAAGATCTACTAACTTAATGGAGAGCAAAAAAAAAAAAAATATATATGATTTGAACACAGACTTGGAACAAGCAAATTTAATAAATATTTACAGAACCCACCACCCCATATCCACAAAACATATATTTTTTTCAGTATTATATCATACCTATTCTAAAAGTGATCACATAATAGGAAATAAATCACTTTTTAGTAATTGCATAAGCATTTCACAGATTTAAATGAAATCCTGAGCAATAGAGCAAGATTCTCTCTCTCTCTCTCCCCCTTTCTCTTTTTCTTTTTTTCTCTTTTATTCCTCTTCTTTCTTCTTAAAAAAAAGAAAAATCTTCCTTCCCTCTTAAAAAAAAAAAAAAATTGTCTAGGTGAAGTGGTGCACATCTGTAGTCCCAGCTTCTTGGGTGCTCAAGTGGGAGGATTGCTTGAGCCCTGGAGGTTGAGGCTTCAGTGAGCTGAGATCACACCACTGCACTTCTCCTTGGGTAACAGAGTGAGACCCTTGTCAAAAAAACAAAGAAACAATAAAAAGAACATACATAGGCCAGGCGTGGTGACTCACACCTGTAACCCTAGCACTTTGGGAGGCTGAGGTCGGTGGATCACCTGAGTTCGGGAGTTCAAGACCAGCCTGGCCATCATGGTGAAACTCCATCTTTAAAAAAAAAAAAAAAAAAAAAGAACATACATATATTATACACCATATTCACAAATTGAATGATTATATATATAAGGGAAGAATAAAATAGAAGTTAGGCTATCCCAGCTATTTCTATGCCTTAAATGACAGTCCTTTGTAGCAAGCAGGTAGTTAGGTAGAAAGTTAATAGGAATTGCTGAGTGTAGGTAGAGGTCTCTGACCGATCTCTTAATTTTCTCTTAATAAAATTCTTAGAAATCATGAAAGACAAAATTTCACATTATTCTGAACAAATAACTGCCATCATATTCATGACTTTTTCTATCATGAGCCAAACATAATGTCAATATATTAAATAGCCACATGCTGTTTACGGAGTGCAGTGACATATAAGTTTAGTACAGAATAATCACCCTGTGGCATATTATGCAGTCATTAAAAATTAGATATTTCCAGCCAGGCGCGGTGGTTCACACATGTAATCACAGCACTTTGGGAGGCTGAGGCAGGCAGATCACGAGGTCAGGAGTTCGAGATCAGCCTGACCAACATTGTGAAACTCCCTCTCTACTAAAAATACAAAAATTAGCTTGGTGTTGTGGCATATGCCTGTAATCCCAGCTACTCAAAAAGCTGAGGCAGGAGAATCTCTTGAACCTGAGAGGTAGAGGTTGCAGTGAGCTGGGATCTCGCCACCGCACTTCAGTGGGGGAAACAGAGTGAGACTCTGTCTAAAAAAAAAAAAAAAAATTAAGTAGTTCCTTATTTATTTATTTGAGATGGAGTGTTGCTTTATTGCCCAGGCTGGAGTGTAGTGGCTTGATCTTGGCTCACTGCAACATTGGGCTCCCAGGTTCAAGCAATTCTCCTGCCTCAGCCTCCTGAGTAGCTGGGACTACAGGCTCATGCCACCACACCCCACTAATTTTTGTATGTTTAGTAGAGAGGGGGTTTCATCATATTGGCCAGGCTGGTCTTGAACTCCTGACCTTTTGATCTGCCCACCTCGGCCTCCCAAAGTGCTGGGATAACAGTCATGAGCTACCATGCCCTGCCATATATTTTTATTTTTTTATTAATTTTTTTTTTAATTTATAGAAATAGTATCTCACTATGTTGCCCAGGCTGGTCTCAAACTCCTGGGCTCAAGCAATCCTGCTACCTCAGTCTCCCAAAGTGCTGGGATTACAAATGGAATCCCATTTGTAAGGCCCATATATTTTAACATGAAAGATTATTATAATATAAATAAAATAATTTACAAACTGTAGGTATATCTAGGTATAATCTGGTTATGTTTAGGGAGAGGATTGAAAGGGGTCTTTGCCTTTTACATACATCTACTTTTGTTTGCATTTTTTTTTAGACAGAGTCTTGCTCTGTCGCTCAGGCTGGAGTGCAATGGTGCAACCTTGGCTCACTGCAATCTCCACCTCCCAGGTTCAAGCGATTCTCCTGCCTCAGCCTTCTGAATAACTGGGACTACAGGCACGTGCCACCACGCCCAGCTAATTTTTTGTATTTTTAGTAGAGATGGGGTTTCACAGTGTTAGCCAGGATGGTCTGGATCTCCTGACCTCGTGATCCCCCCGCCTCGGCCTCCCAAAGTGCTCTGGATTACAGACCTGAGCCACCGCGCCCAGCTTTTGTTTGCATTTTTGTGATAAGAGGATTTGCTTTTACAAGTAAGGGAGGAGGTGGAATAGAAAAGAAAGAGGAAGAGTGGGAAGGAGAGCAATAAGGGAAAGAAGAAAAAAAAAGAGGAGAGGAAGAAAGACAGTAAAGAGAATTTGCAGCCACTGTCACCATTTAGATGCAGGGAAATTCCTTAGAGTTTACCTTGCCTATCCAAACAGGGTGTAACACCCCAGCATTACCTTAGTAAAAATCACTGCAGGCCAGGGTATGGGTCCAAACTTTGCAGATGAAATGTCAGCTTACCAAGAAAAGGCCTATTTATGGAAGGCATACCTTATGTTGTCTCCAAATATGAGTCAGATATGAAAACTAAGAAACCACTGCGTACATTTACAATTAGAAATAGATGTGAGTACCGAACCAGAGCCTCATATTCTTTTTTTTTTTTTTTTTCCTGGAGACAGTCTCGCTCTGTCGCCCAGGCTGGAGTGCAATGGTGCGATCTTGGCTCACTGCAACCCCGGCCTCCCGGATTCAAGCGATTTTCCTTCCTCAGCCTCCTGAGTAGCTGGGATTACAGGTACAGGCTACCACAACCAGCTAATTTTTGTATTTTTAGTAGAGATGGGTTTTCCCCATGTTGGTCAGGCTGTTCTCAAATTCCTGACCTTTGCCCGCCTCGGCCTCCCAAAGTGCTGGGATTACAGGTGTGAGCCACCACGCCTGGCCGAGATCGCCCTAGTCCCTACTGTAGTAAGGTCATTTGGAAGAGTGGAGTAGTTAGGAGTATGCCGACCTTGACTGGATCACTTTGGGTGAGTTACTTACCCTCAATTTACTCATCAAGGGAAGATATCAGTAATTATGTCTCAGGGCTGTTGTGCAGAAAAGCAAAACTGAGGTCACGGTGGCTCACGCCTGTAATCCCAGCACTTTGGGAGGCCCAGGTGAGCTTATCACCTGAGGCCGGGAGTTCGAGACCAGCCTGACCCACATTGAGAAACCCCGTCTCTACTACAAATACTAAATTAGCAGAGCATGGTGGCACATGCCTGTACTCTCAGCTACTCGGGAGGCTGAGGCAGGAGAATCGCTTGAACTCAGGAGGTGGAGGTTGCAGTGAGCCAAGATTGTGCCATTGCACTCCAGCCCGGGTGACAGGAGCAAAACTGCATCTCAAAAAAAAAGAAAATCAAACACTAACATACTAATGAGGTAGTTTGGGAAGCACAGAAAAAGAGGGAAGAATTTTGATGATGCGAATGGCTAGTTTCAACCCATTTATTTCCTTAATAGGGATATATCTGACAAAAAACCAAAGAGTTGTACCTACTTCGACTGCGTTTATTAATTAGTAGGCGACAGTTGCTAGGTATTGTTAGTACTACACTGCACAAACAGACTCTGGAGACACAGCAGAGAGTAAGACAGAAATGGCTTCTGTTTTCATTGTGAGTACAATATAGTAGGTAAATAAAATACACTGACCAATTCAGTCCACATAGCAATAGAAAGAGACCAAGATGCCATGGGAGCGTTAAATGGGTAGCCCAGGGAATCCGAGAAAGGATCTAGGAGGAAGCAAGATTTAACTGGGAATTGAAGAACAGGAGTTAGTTAGGTGAACAGGGAGGAATGTGATTTGGGCAGTGCCATTGCACTCCCGCCTGGGAGACAGCAAGACTGCCTCAAAAAAAGAAAAAGTTCTTCTCACCTTGTTTACTTTTTATACTTAACGCTGTAATTTTCTAGTCCTCGCATACTACATTTAACATAGTGTAAGACACTAAGACTTGTTTTCCAGTGGCCTTGCGATTACACAAATTGACATATCCTTGTTTTACTTATTAACACTTTGTAAAAGTAGAAAATACCGAGATAATGTTTTGACATTCAGAATTTGACTACGTACTGGACTGTTTTTTTTTTTTTTTTCCTGGCAGCACTACTTTTCCCTTTGTTCATTTCCTTTGAGAGAAATTGTAACCATTAGCTAATGCCTCTCATTTATCAAGGACTTACCACACGTCCTGTGCGCTTTACTCATACCTTATTAAATCATCACAACAACTTTGCAGGAATGAATTTTTATTTTTGTTTATAGTTTGGAGACTGAACATCAAAGGTTATGCATCTTATTCAAGATCATATAGTAAATAAATGACACATGTTTTCTCGGGTAAGTTTCTGCTTACCTGTGCTTTTGCCAGACTCAAAAATTCCTAGAACTATAAATTTGAAATTAAAACTGTATACATTAGGCTGGGCACAGTGGCTCATGCCTGTAATCCCAGCATTTTGGGAGGCCAAGGGAAGCAGATCCCCTGAGGTCAGGAGTTCGAAACCAGCCTGATCAACATGGAGAAACCTCGTCTCCACTAAAAATGCAAAATTAGCCAGTCATGGTGGTGCATGCATGTAATCCCAGTTCCTCAAGAGGCTGAGGGGAAGAATTGCTTGAGCCCAGGAGGCGGAGGTTTCAGTGAGCTGAGATCTAGCCATTGTGCTTCAGCCTGGGCAACAAGAGCAAAACTCGTCTCAAAAAAAACAAAAAACCCTGCATATGTTACTGGATAGACTTTCACCAAATTCATGTTTGACATCGTAGTCATTAAAAAACATGAAAGGAAAACTATTCTATTCCTTAAATCTCTAGCCAACAAGCAACTAAAAATATACAAAATTTGATCATTGATGAAAAATGCATATTGCTTGCTGTAAATAGAAATGAATGGTAAAAATAAAAGTAAGAACACTATATCCAAACCCTCTATATAGCTTTTCCCCGACATATGGTTGTATTTATGGTTTTGGGGGGAATACTAAAACAAACAAGAAAGTACACAAGGCTTGTTTAAAGTACTATCCTTTAAACTGTTTAGTGTATAAGGATGAACATAAGGCAAAATCTTATTTAACATGGCAAGAATTTTTACAGATACACTTTTCTTGCAAATATCTCATCTAATTCTACTTACCTCATTTTTGCTTGAAATATCTTTTCACTATAGGGCATACTTTTATTGATTATCCAAATTTTAGGAAGCAACAGAGTTTATGTACAGCAAATGTTGGAAATTCCCCAGAAGTCCTGAGATTTTTGGAAAATCTTAATACATTTTTTATGTTTCTAACTCTTGAAAACATTTGTAGCGTTAACATGCTGTGGCTTTTAAAAGCTTATTTTTTAAAGATTGTCTTGTATTTAGTCACAAATTGGGAGGGTTGATCAAAATATATTTTAAATGAAAAATGAAATGCTGACTACAACCTGAAGTGATCATCAGGTTATCTTTGTGATCACAAACTATGTGCTTAGCACTGTGTTAGGCTGATTCATAACAAATGAAAAGAGTGATATTTTTTCTTTTAATAATTCATTTCCAAAGCAAACATTAAGTTGGCAAAGAAACAAAAAGCTGTTAATTCCTCTGACCTGTTAATTTTTCTTTTTTATTATAACGACTTTTTCCTTCTTACAAGTTGACAATACTTTTATATAAAGATTCCTACAGTAAATTTTTTCTCTAATCAGGTATAACTTGTAATACATTCTTTAGCTCCTTTTCTCTCACTCATAATAGCTAATTATGATGTAGAATCATCAGTTTAAAGGCAGAGCTTTGTTATAATGCTGACTAAAAATCACTGGTCAGATGCCAAGTGGCACCCTCATGCCCACATTTGCCATGTTTGGAGTTTTAGATAACAATCACCTACAGTTCTTGTACCCTTTAATTATAAAATACTGCAAGTCCTTCAGACAAGTGAGGACCAGAATAAAGATGAAAATTAAACAGAAATTTTAATGATTTCCAATGACACTCTTTAATTATAAAGGTTAAGCGTCTGCTACATTATTCCAGAGTTACTATTGAAATATTTAACTTGACACTTGTTTGTTAAAAGGAGAGCAAGGTATAAGGTGTAAAGGTATATATGACAAAGAAAAGTGTTTGATACCACACATTAGCAAACAAAATCTGACAAACTGTTCTAAATGTAAGAGAAAGGATGGAAGGAATTTGTTAGAAGCTTTATACCATTTAATCTATTTTGACTCCAACTGTAGAGACAGAGTGAAAAAAAATGACAGAGTTGAAACTTTAGTTTTGAACAAAACATCAGAGGAAAGAATATTTTTAACATGACATGAATTAGAAAATTCTAGTGAGAATTCAGACTGAAAAAACTAAGGATATGAATATGGAGAAGAAATATAGGATTAAAAGCTCTAAACTGGGACCTGGTACAGTGGCTTACTCCTGTAATCCCAGCATTATGGGAGGCCAAGGCAGGCGAATTCCCTGAGGTTGGGAATTCGAGACCAGCCTGACCAACATGGAGAAACGTGGTCTCTACTAAAAATACAAAAAATTAGCCGGGCGTCATGGCACATGCCTGTAGTCCCAGCTACTCGGGAGGCTAAGGCAGGAGAATCACTCGAAGCTGGGAGGCAGAAGTTGCAGTGAGGCGAAATCACACCACCCCTTGTACCCCAGCCTGGGCAACAACAGCATAGAAACTCCATCTCAAAAGAAATAAAAACAAAAAAAAACCCTCTAAACTGAAAGAAATAACATCAATCATTTTGTAATTTCTTATATCTGCAGTCATTTTTAAAATTATGAATTATAAAATTACAAATCATAAGGTATTTCAAATATACAGAACACAATGTAACAGGCAAAAGTCTCTGTAGGAGTTTAAAGTTACATTTAATTATAGATGACAGGATGCTGAATGCAGTTCCTTTTAACTTCCAAATTGCTTCAGTCTCACTGAAATTTGAAATTCATGAACGTAAGGTGGTTTTCTGCAAAGATTTTTAAATTACCTTCCCCCAAAAGGCAGTCATTGGCAAGCTTTACAAAAATATAGAAAATTTTCACAGAAAAAATATTGTCTTTAATTAGGTGTCTAGTAGTGTCTCTCTTTGAACAGGTCCTATCATGAGTAGCTTGGATGACTAGCATTTAATATGCTAGAGAATTAGTAAGTCAATTTCATTCCAGTTGCTCTAAATTGAGGAAAACTTGAAATTCAGCCACAGCTACATCAAAGTCTTCCAAGGCAATGGCCAATTTAGATTCTGAGACTCTGGTGAGAATGAAAGCCTTAAGTCCCATGTTAACAAATCTCAGTATTTTACCCTTACCCTCTAGAGTTCTTTGAGTTAGCCTCAATTGCAGCCACTTTCTGACAATTTGAGCTGAAGGTTAATTCTTGTAGGGAAGGGTTTCTAAATTACTTAACTGTGTTTAGGGTTAATAAATATTCCTGAAAATCTGAAATGTATAATTCTAAGTTTTTCAAAGCAGAAAACAATGTCACACTTCTCTTTTTTTACTTTTAAAATGAAATACCCAAGCTTTGCACAGTGGCATGATCGTAGTCAATGAGGTTTATTCAGGGTGCGAGTATTGCTAATTGAAAACCTTTCCCAATACTTCACCATGACGATTAGAAATATAGTTGGCATTGACAATTTTTTGAGTCTCTGCAAGGCTGAAGCAAAAACTAAATGAAAAATAAAAATAGCCAGGCGTGGTGGCTCACACCTGTAATCCCAGCACTTTGGGAGGCTGAGATGGGTAGATCACGAGGTCAGGAGTTCAAGACAAGCCTGACCAAGATGGTGAAACCCCATCTCTACTAAAAATACAAAAATCAGCTGGGGACGGTGGCACACACCTGTAATCCCAGCTACTCGGGAGGCTGAGGCAGAGAACTGCTTAAACCTGGGAGGCAGAGGTTGCAGTCAGCCAAGATCATGCCACTGCACTCCAGCCTGGGCGACAGAGTGAGGCTCCATCTCAAAAAAAACAAAGAAAAAGAAAATTGGTCCAATAGGGTCACTCACACCTGTAATCCCAGCACATTGGAATATCAAGGTGGGAGATCACTGAAGGCCAGAGTTGGAGACCAGTCTGGGAAACCAAGGAAGACTCAGTCTCTACAAAAAAGAAAATTAAAAATTAGCGGGACTTGGTGGCAGGCACCTTTCATCCCACGTACTCAGGAGGTTGACATGGGATGATTCCTTGAGCTCAGGTGTTCAAGGCTATAGTGAACTGTGATCGCACCTCAGCTGTGATTGCACACCAGCCTGAGTGACAATGAGAGACCTAGTCTCTCAATAAAAAAATTTTTTTAAACATAAAATATATGGTTTCTGGGCCAGGCCTGGTGGCTCATGCCTGTAATCCTAGCACTTTGGGAGGCTGAGGAGGGTGGATAACTTGAGGTCAGGAGTTCGAAACCAGCCTGTCCAACATGGTGAAACCCCGTCTCTACTTAAAATACAAAATTAGCCGGGCATGGTGGTGCATGCCTGTAATCCCAGCTACTCAGGAGGCTGAGGTAGGAGAATCGCTTGAACCTGGGAGGCGGAGGTTGTAGTGAGCCAAGATGGTGCCACTGCACTTCAGCCTGGGCAACAAGAGCAAAACTCCATCTCAAAAAAAAAAAATCTTATGGTTTCTGTTAATGTAGCAACTAAAAACTATTTTACTGTCTCTACTAATTCTGTTAAACGGTTTTGTAAAGAGTAACTGACAAGAGACTACAGCATGAAAGCCAGATCAGGCTTCATTTGGTTCCATATTCGTAGGGACAGATGACACATTGCATTCAATAAGACAGGCATAGGGTTTACCTTCTAAAATGGGTGGCTCTTGAGACTGTTTTTATATTCAACAGGAAAATGTGTGGGCATTGAAATTACACTATACGTCATAGCCCAAATAAGCATTTAGTCATTGCAAACAAACATCCGGAGACCAGAAGAAATAATATGAATTAAAATTTCAACACTTTTGAAGACCAGGAAACAAATGCAAAATTTCCCTCTTTAATGTTAAAAGAAATTAGCTTTCTTCTCTACATGATCGTCTTCTTTTTTCTAGTCTTCGTAAAGCAGTGTTTCTGTGGTATTTCTTCCACATCTCCACTTCAGTTCTGAAAATTGCCAGCTGCAAATTCTGACATGCCAAGGGCTAAGCTATATTTGCCCAACAAAGAAAAGGTAAAAGCAGAATCTTGGAGCCAGTAAAGATTATAAACATGTTTCTACACTGTTGGTGTGCTGTTTATAAAAAGAACTCACTTTAAGACTTTAATAAGTCCCCAAACTTCATTATTTTGCTCTCCCTCCAAGTACAAAGCACAGATGTTTTGGCATGTTGGAATCTGAAGTTTGGAATTTTTAGAAGAGGCCATGTGTGGGCAGGGAACTAGCACCCTAGGCAAATTGAGAAGTTCAGCCATTTTCATAAAATAAGTTAAAAACACAGCTCTTGGCCTGGAAGATTTTTTTGGGGGGGGAGGGGTTTGTTGTTGTTTTTTGAGACAGTCTTTCTCTGTCACCCAGGCTGAAGTTCGGTGGTGCGTTCTCGGCTCACTGCAACCTCTGCCTCCAAAGTTTAAGTGATTCTCCTTTCTCAGCTTCCCAAGTAGCTGGGATTACAGGCATGTGCCACCATGCCAGGCTAATTTTTGTATTTTTAGTAGAGCTGGGGTTTTGTCATGTTGGCCAGGTTGGTCTTGAACTCTGGACCTCATTATCCACCCACCTCAGCCTCCTAAAGTACTGGAATTAAAGGCATGAGTCACTGCATCCGGCTCAAATTTTTTAAACTTACAATTTTATACAAAATTTGCGTGTCAAATAAATATTCGCAGAATAAAACTGCATACCTTTGTAATAATTTTTTATTTTTATTTTTTAAAGATGGGGTTTCACCATGTTGGCCAGGATGGTCTCAATCTCCTGACCTCATGATCTGCCTGCCTCAGCCTCCCACAATGCTGGGATTACAAGCGTGAGCCACCACGCCTGGCCTTTCTAATAATTTTTAAACACAGTTCAATATAATTTTTGGTTGGTAAAACCAGGCAGGCAGTCAATTAAGATAAAATGAAGAAGGCCAGGCGCGGTGGCTCACGCCTGTTATCCTAGCACTTTGGGAGGCTGAGGTGGGTTGATCACCTGAGGTCAGGAGTTCAAGAGCAGCCCGGCCACCATGGTGAAACCCCATCTTAAAAAAAAAAAAAGACAAAATGAAGAATGGGCAATTTCTTTTAAAATTGGAAGGATTCATGTTGCAAGGTTCATAGGAGCAAAGCTGTGGTCATTTTATGAATCCCTACTGCTTAACAAAGTGCCTGATACCTAGTTAATGTCTGAAATTTTTAACAGTGATTTTCGCTGAGAATTAGGACTTTTCTGGTGTTTATGTTGATATGGAAAGAGGTGAAAGGTGGCCAGGCACCTAACTGCATTTCAGACTGTAGTTCCTTAAGCTGTGTACATATATATTTTACATATCTATCTATCTATCTATCTATCTAGAGAGAGAGAGAGAGAGAGAGAGAGATGTACAGAAAATATTTTAAAGTAGTAAAAAGTCTTAAAGTTGGAAAATGTTTAGGATGACCTATGACTATTTCTGAAAGATGAACTTGCTTTTCCCCTCCATACAGACATCAGAAATTTATTTTATACTTTCCCCCCTACCACTTAATCATTGCCTGATCATTTGTCCATCCTCACCTTACTCTACATGAATACACATACAATCAAATCGTGTCTATTCCCCATACTGAATGCAAACATACACACTCATAGTGGGAGGCGAGTGCAGAGGATTTGCCTCATGTGCGTAATTCTCAACCACTCAAATAGTACTTGAAGTCTTCACACTACCAGTTCTATCAAATTGACCGGGAAACTAGCTTTTAGATAATCCTTTGACTTTAGACAAATGACATAACCTTTTTTCATCCAAAAATAATAAACTGAACTGGACTAGATTACTTCTAAACTACTGATGTTTTTGTGCTCCAAGTAACTCACCAGTTTGCTTTGTGGTATATAATAAATGTTCATGTAAGTAATCTTAATAAGTTATAATAGAAAACATCCTTGAAGTGTGACTTGTTAATATTTTATATTTAAAACTACAATCAGTTGCCCAGAATTGTCCTACTCTCTTTGAATGGTTTTTTTGAGGTATTATGAATTTTTTAAATCTTGTTTTCTGTATTTTTACGATATTGTATACTGAAATAATCAAGATGAATTTCATTCTGCTGCTGCTGCATGTACTCTGCTCAAACTCACCCCTTATTGTTTTTCCAGGAGGCTTTCCAGCTTTAAAATTTCATCCTCATTAAGATTTTGTGCTTGTGTCACATTTACTAAATTACTCAATATTATCCTTTTTTTTTTTTTTTTTTTGAGACAGAGTTCACTCTTGCTACCCAGGCTTGAGTGCAATGGTATATTGGCTCACTGAAACATCTGCCTCCTAGGTTCAAGCGATTCTCCTGCCTCAGCCTCCTGAGTTGCTGGGATTATACGCATGTACCACCATGCCGGGCTAATTTTGTATTTTTCATAGAGACAGGGTTTCTCCATGTTGGTCAGGCTGGTCTCAGATTCCTGACTTCAGGTGATCTGCCTGCCTCAGCCTCCCAAAGTGCTGGAATTACAGGTTTAATATTTCCTTATTTGAAACTCTATCACACACCCCATTAAAGATATATTTCAAATTCAATACTTTATCTTCCTTTCAGTTCAATAAAAATTCAAAATGTTTACAATTAATGTTGCACTGAACAGAGCTAATCATAAATATTGTCCCTGAAAATGTGGCTCTTATTTGCTCAAGTTCTGATAACCAATAGAAATGTGCTTAAATAATCTCAAATAGATGCCATCAATGAGTTTTAAAAATAGGCCCGGTGTGGTGGCCCACACCACAAAGATCCATGAGAAAGTTTCAAATGCCTGTAATCTCCAGCACTTTGGGAGGCCAAAGTGAGATCACGAGGTCAGGAGTTCAAGATTAGCCTGGCCAACATGGTGAAACCCTGTCTCTACTAAAAATACAAAAATTAGTCAGTCGTGGTGGCAGGCACTTGCAATCCCAGCTACTCAGGAGGCTTAGGCAGGAGAATTGCTTGAACCCAGAAGGTGGAGGTTGCAGTGAGCCAAGATCGTACCACTGCACTCCAGCCTGGATTACAGAGCAAGACTCCATCTTGGAAAAAGGAAGGAAGGGAGAAATGGAAGGAGGGAGGGAAGGAGGGACGGAGGGAGGAAGAAAGGAAGGAAGAAAGGAGGGAAGGACAAAAAAAAAAAAATCACACAAGATAGAGGCTATCTTTATACTAAATTAAAACTTTATTGAATAAAGAACACTCTCCAGAACACACTGTTTGATGATGGTCTAGGTCTACATTACATGCAATGAAGCTGAACATGACAGTAGTTTAACATGGAATGTCAAACAAATTAGTATTTTTCATTGTACAAAACTGTTTATGTCGCTGACATGCAAGATGAAAAGTGTCATACTCAGCATTTTCACTAATTGTCTGTGATGAGTTTTAAAAAAGGCATTTGGAGAAACTGGTAGACGTCTTCAGCATACAGTTCAAATAAATTAGTTATATGCGTACTACTGAATCCTCTTTTAACCTCTCTTGCATTCCCAGTAAAATCTTAGTGCAAATATCAAATTTGCTGGTCATGCCAAAAGACTGTCAAACTCATAATAGAATACAAGTTCTGAATTACTGTGTATTAAGTAGGGCAAACCCAAGAATACCAGTTACTGCAAAATTCATTTAGGCACACTTAATAGTCCACTCTAAGCATTTTTTTCTAAGTCTCTCACAATAATGACTAAAGCCTGTTTACAGTACTAAAATTCTATCATTCAAGCATCAATGATTACATTTCAGAAAAAGAAAATCATTCATTTCAGTAATAGCATTATTGCTATATCCTAAAAAAAAAAAAAAAAAAAAAAAAAAAAAAAAAAAAAAAAAAAAAAAAAAAAAAAAAAAAAAAAAGAAGAAAGAATCATAATTAACAAAACCAGTATCCATAATAGGATACATGGGGAAAAACATTTTAGGGAAAAAAAAAAAGTGTGCTTTACTTGCCACAGCAGGAATTATATAATGTAAACACCATATTGGCCCACACCACAAAAATCCATGAGAAAAGTTCAAATTTGAACACTGTATGTGCATTATTTTCAAATCTGTTTGTGAGTTTATACTGTATCTGCTTGTACCAATACATGACAACAAAACACACTCTTCCACACGCATACACATACAAGTGATTGCTAAACATTAAGCATGGCTTGATTCCCTGACTCTAGCTCAAAAAAGAAAAAATGTTACATTACATCGCAACTGTCTTAAAAACATTTACAGAAACCATTAAATGAATGTGAGTAGTAGCTGAGGAATGATGAAAAAGTGATGGTAATGTTATGGTGCA
The DNA here is from genome assembly GCA_004027715.1 of Plecturocebus donacophilus. Taxonomy (NCBI): domain Eukaryota; kingdom Metazoa; phylum Chordata; class Mammalia; order Primates; family Pitheciidae; genus Plecturocebus; species Plecturocebus donacophilus. Next base: position 8,450 of record PVKP010036627.1, on the reverse strand, counting down.
AGTGGATGGAAAAAGAATGTAGGTATGATGCTGAAATCTGCAAATGCATGGAAAGTCTTATTCTGTGGGCCTTATCTAAATTTTAAACTGATACCAAGAATAAAAAAAATATATAGTAGCACAAGTCCATTGACACCTGGAGGGTCAGGCCTAGAAAGCTTACCTTCAAAGTGCAAATTTTAACAACGGAATGTTTTAGCAGGGACTTAAGGACAATCCTCTGTCTTTTTCTTGTTGAAAAGACAGAAGGTGTTCAGGAAGTATTTATGCCTGGGTGAAATGATTTCAGTTTCTTGGTAAAACAAAAATATTTAGTCACAATTACCACCCACTCATTCACATACACAGAACCATTCTTAGGGGTGTTTGCGGGGAGAAAAAGCCCTTATCTATGTAACACCTAATGGAACTCTTATTTATAATCTAAGTTCTTTGAATCCACTACTTTAAATACCAACATGCACCTCTCTTATCCCCTCCCTCTCCACCCATCTACCCCAGACACCCCCAATAAACCTAGGTATTCTAATGTCTTTGTGTTTCTCAGCCTCATGAGTAAGGCTGTTGAGTACCACCTCCACTGGATCAAAATTAACACCTGGTGTGCTTTCTACAGCACCTTTTTTCTTCTCCACAATTGAGTGGAATCTTGATGCTTTCAAGCCTGTATCTAGATCTCCAGGTCATCAGGCCGAGGTCTGCTGCTGGCACGACTGCTGGCTCTGCTTGAAGGTCGCTGGTCCACAATGGCTAGTGGCTGTAGTTCATGTCCAGCAGCTAGTTTTTTAGAATTCTGGTTATCATCAGGGAAATCAAAAGGCTGTGCATGTGAGTTAGAGATGGTGCTTCCTGCCTGCCCCATTCGATTTTGTTCTGCACTGTAATTAGCCCAGTTTTGCTCACTTGCTTGCTTGTTGTAATTGCGGCAAGAAGAATTGTTTCTGTCGCCAGTAACCAGCTTGTACCCAGGAGGAGACATGGGTGAGAGGGGAGCGGTTGGTGAGGAGCAGCCATTGAAATAAGCATATTTTGGAGACCCACAGTCTTTGGCGGGGCTCAGCGGGCCAGTGGTGGCATGGTAAGGGTCGCTCTTTCCCTTAACTCGATCCTTAACGCCCTTGAAGAAAACATAGAAGAGTTCAATGATATTCAAGGCAAGAGACACCAGGGACACCACCAGCATGAAGATGATGAAGATGGTTTTCTCTGTGGGGCGAGAGAGGAAGCAGTCCACCTGATGTGGGCAGGGATCTCTTTTGCAAGTGTAAACAGCACTCAAGCTGAATCCATAGATGTACCACTGGATCAGCAGGAAGGCCACCTCGAAGACAGACTTGAAGAGGATACTGATGATGTAGGTTCGCAGCAACCCTCCTCGCATCTTCACCTTGCCATGCTCTTCAATACCATACTTGAACTTCTTGATCTCAATCTGCTTCAAGTGCATCTCCACATTGACACCATCAGTTTGGGCAACCTTTAGTTCCTCCTCTTTCTTATTCAGTTTCTCTTCCTTTCGCATCACATAGAACACATGAGCCAGGTACAAGAGTGTGGGTACAGACACAAATATGATCTGCAGGACCCAGAAGCGCACATGAGAGATTGGGAAAGATTTATCATAGCAGACGTTTTCACAGCCAGGTTGTTGAGTGTTACAACGAAAAGCCGACTGCTCATCTCCCCAGGCTGACTCAACCGCCGTCCCCAGTAGCAGGATTCGGAAAATGAAAAGTACTGATAGCCACACCTTCCCTCCAGCAGTGGAGTAGGCTTGAACCTTGTCAAGGAGTTTGCCTAAGGCACTCCAGTCACCCATGTTGCCTGGGCACCACCTGAAAAGAAATAAAAAGACAATTAAAAGATCACAGATTGCAAATTACTAGTTTAACGTTTAGCCCCTTTCAGCAGATAGTTAAAATACTACAGAAGGTTTCATACATTTCCAACATTCTTTCACAAAAAACCAAGTGCAAACTCTTCCTGTCCCATTTTCCTCGAATGGAAAAGTTCTAACACGTGTTTTGTTTTTGAGCTAAAGTGGCTTAGAAGGAACAGAGAGTGAGTTGCAATCATAACCTGGAAAGATGTATTGCTTGCTCAACTGCTGCCTTGCCATGTGACTTGAGAAGCCATCTGCGCTAAGCCTCTGCTTATTTTATTTGTCTGATAAATGAGGACAGTTCTTGCCTGGTAGGTCTGTGTTTGGATGGGTACCTAAGCAAAATGCCGATGTGTATTATACAAAGCACAGGCATCTAAGAATCCAGGTAAGAACACCTACGAACACACAGGCATGACCTTTTTCTCAAAACTTTAATATTAGTATATATCATTTTATTACAAATTTCACCCTGATTTTTCAATGGTATCTCAAGTGTAACCTGTGATACTCTGTATTATTGTCATTTATATTTTTCTGTTTCTTTTTTTAGAGACAGGCTTTCACTATGTTGCCCAGGCTCCTGGGCTCAAGCAATCATTCTGCTTCAGCCTCCCAAGTAATGGGTACTATTTTTACCTTAAGCAGTGACTTGTATAGCTCAAAAGTCTGCCTTCTGTCCAGAGAAAAAGTAGGCTGTACGTAAATAAACTATTTTGCTACAATGTATTATATGTAGTAACCTATTTTCAAAAACAAAGACTAAATACACATCACACTTTAAGTAAAAAAGCAAATAAACAAAACCTACTTCAGAATGTTTTCTTCAGCCAGAAGTGATTGGTTTTCATCTTTTGATTGTTATTTATTTTAAAGTTCCCTTACTGGGCTATGGGCACTCAGGCTATACATACAATTTAACTTCTTATCAATATCTATCTATCTAAAGCCTATGGCTTTTCTATTACTGAGGATAAGAAAAAGATCTAAGTCAGTAAAAACAGACAAGAATCCCCAAAGTTGTCTAGTTCAATTATGCTTCTAATTGCCGATTATCTATTTAGCTGATAAAAATTGAGGTTATCAGGGTATAGGAAATATTTAGCTATAGACAGAGCCAGACGAAGACTCACAGTCCTCCAGCTAAGCCTTTTCAATGCCTGACATTGGTTTTACAAGTACAGTAAAGCTGGCTGGGCTTGGTGGCTGAAGCCTGTAATCCCAGCATTTTGGGAGGCTGAGGTGGGTGGATTACAAGGTCAGGAGTTCGAGACCAGCCTGACCAATATGGTGACCCCCCTCCTACCCCACCCCGGCTCTACTAAAAATATAAAGATTAGCTGGGTATGGTGGTGGGCGCCTGTAGTCCTAGCCACTCGGGAGGCTAAGGCAAAAGAATCGCTTGACCCTGGGAGGCAGAGTTTCCACTGAGCTGAGATTGAACTGCTGCACTCCAGCTTGGGAGACAGAGTGAGACTCTGTCTCCAAAACTTTTATATATACAATCTTAGCAAGGGCTGAAAGCTGGGAAGAAGTGAGTAACATGACGTGGCAGGCAAAAGGAATATAGGCTAATTTCAGCAGACAGTAGTAATTGGAGGTTTTAGAAAAGGATGAATTAGTCAAAGATTATTTAATAATTAAAACAAGCAAAGCTAAGACTTTGCAGGAGCTTACTAATGAATTCTAAATAGTGTAACTGAAGGTAGGATTATTTAGGCTTCTTAAAAATATGTTCACATAGGCCGGGCGTGGTGGCTCACGCCTGTAATCCAAGCACTTTGGAGGCCAAGGCGGGCGGATCACCTGAGGTCGGGAGTTCAAGACCAGCCTGACCAACATGGTGAAACCCTGTCTTAAAAATATATATATATATATGTATGTTCACTATCTTAATATAAAGGAGTTTCTCATCTGATGTTGAACTATGAGCTGTATTCTCCTAGTAAGAAGTAAATGAAATCCAGGGGTGTCTTCTTCCCTAGGAAGCAACATTACATTTCTGTCAAATGACTGTGTCTGCCATAGAGAACAAGAAAAAATGAAATGGACACCTGACTCAGGATTTCCTGGACCGATCAAAGAGATTGTTGAGCCATAAAGCTTACATTAGATGCCATGGGTATCTTTGATGACAGCCCAGAGACTGGTGCCAAAGAATGTTGGAATAAGAGTGGAAGGTGGGTGGGAAGGCCACAGAAATAACGTTCCCCCAGTGGTCATAAAAAAGGAAGCCTCCCTTCTACTTTTAAGAAGGATCACTTTAGATTCTGAAGTGACCAGTTAGAAAGTGAAATTGATGTATGAAAACAGCAGTCAAATAAGAACAAAGGCTTGAAGGGCTGACAAAGACAGTTAAATAGCCAAGGGAAGGCTTGAAGTGAGGGAGTAATTTAGTCTTGATGGTGAGTTTGATGGTGAGAGGATGTGAAAGAAAAAAAACCCTATAATTTAGCAGAAAATACTAGACTGGAAATGAAGAAGTACAGTCCATGAGGGTCAGACAGAGTAAAATTTTTGAAGCTATAAATAGTTTCTATGTGATGATGTATAAAATTGGCCCTAATTCTGCTTGTAAAAAATTACAATATTTTGCCAGTGTCATCTGCTTTTGCTCAGATATTTCAATTGTTGGGGAGAAAATAATAACAAGTATAAAAAGATAAACTGTTTGTATACATCTCATCACATTCATGCAGTGATAGAGCTGAAGACAAACCTAGCATGTTTAAAAATAACACCAGGCACGACAGAAATTATTTTAGCTAGTGTTTCATCATTACTCAAAGTAAGAAATGATTGTGTAGATGCTTATCGTAATTCATCACTAAGTTTATTTACATTCTATAAGAAATAACATTTTGTATAATACGTAATTTTAATATAATTTTGAGATTCTACAGAAATACCCCACAGTTCCATAGTATGTGAACTAGGTCATCAGGCAGCTCTCTAGGTAGTATAGGTAGCAGTTTTTTTTTTTTTTTAATACACTAGCAACTTAATTGCAAAGTTGCCTTTTCTTTAAGCACCCATGCAGTTTCATTTGCATTGATGAGTTATACTCTTTCATCTTAATAAGATATGAATTATCCAGTTGGACACTATCCTGTAACATGTAGGTATCTCTCGATTATCACTATTATAGGAAACATGAAATAATGTTTAATGTGATAGCTGCCCAAAAAGAAGTAACAAAAATCGTTCCCTTTTTTTGGTAGTTGCTCACTTTGCCGTGAATCAAGTTTTGGTGACTGGTTGTTCCTCCCTGCTGCACCTCTCCCAACCTGGCTTAGTATCTTCATTTTTTCAAGTCATGTAGGATAAATTAATATCTTTTATAATAAAAGGGCATAGTTATGTTTACAGAATCCCTGGCATTGATCTACAGACTATAAACTGCATTTTTATTCAGCAGGAGGAGACAGGCATATTTTTTATTCAACACATGAGAACACCAAGGCAGCTGGACATAACATACATATTCATGTTATGATAGGATCCTGAGTTGGTGCTTTATATGTAGGCCAAGGTCTAAGGGAGGAGTTGCGCAAAGTTCTCATTAAGAGCAGAGTCCTAGCAGCTGGACCACGCTTCCTGCCATCTATGCACCATGTTAGATTACATTTCCATTGCTCTTCATGGCCCGGTAGACTCGATGCCCAAAGCTGCAGGCAGTAAGTGCAACCAGCCTGAGGCCCCTCTGGTCCCTTTCCTGAACGGCATCAGTCAGTCACTTGGCAGCATTTGTTAAAAACATACACCCGTGTAATCCCAGCACTTTGGGAGGCTGAGGCGGGCGGATCATGAGGTCAAGAGATGGAGACCATCCTGGCCAACATGGTGAAACCCCGTCTCTACTAAAAAAAAAAAAAAAAAAAAAAATTAGCTGGGCGTGGTGGCGCCCGCCTATAGTCCCAGCTACTCGGGAGGCTGAGGCAGGAGAATCGCTCGAACCCAGGAGGCTGAGGCTGCAGTGAGCCGAGATCACGCCACTGCACTCCAGCCTGGCAACAGAGCGAGACTCTGTCTCAAAAAAAAAAAAAAAGAAAAGAAAAAGCATACACCCCTGGTCTTCAGCAGTCTGGATGCATCTGAATTTCTAGAGGTGGGGCCTAGGAGTACGGTTTTTTGTTGTTGTTGTTGTTGTTTGTTTTGTTTGTTACTTTTTAAATAAGTGTCCCAGGTGATTCTGAAGGTTTTGGGCCAGGAGGCAAACACTGGTTGCTTGACATTTCTGCTGCTTTCTTGTTCAAAATGTTTAGGGGTGGGAAAACTGTCAGGAAAGCAGAAGAGACAGAGTCTAAAAAATCCAAGGGGCTGAGTCTGAGGAGGAGCAGTCTTCGGGCACGGGCACTGAGCTCATCCCCGGCTCCACATTCCTCCTCACTCCTTGTATCTCCATCTGTACCTCCCTTAGAGCAGAAAGACTTAAACTCTTTAATTCAGATGAAATCTCTTAAAAATAAAGCTTCCATTTTAAAATTACATTTGACTGTGCCTTTTGCTAGAGCCTTAAAAACAAACCACTGTGCCGAAGTCGCAGTCAAGTCTGTCCATGCCATTAATATCCTAATAGTTATTAGAATTAGAAAGTATTTTACTTTGAACTTTATTTTTCTCAAGAAGAGACAAATGTAATGAGTTGAGAGTGGAGACTTAAATAAAGGTAAATAGGATTATTGAAAACTAAAGTGCAATTAGATATCCATCATCTTTTTATGATTGAGAGAACAGAGCAGGTGAAGGTTATTAATCTCTGAAAGAATAAAACCAGAGTCTAAACATACATAAGGAAATATCTATGGAAGTTCTCGATAAAATAATCTAGTGGATTTTTTGGGAGGAAAGGGAAATTGTGTTTGTGTCGTGCTAACACCAAAATATATTCATGCCCCAAAACTCAAATGCAAACTCTTTTAATGTTTTCTTTCACTTTTATAATAACCTCTGCCCCTCCAGTAAATGACATTGAGGGAACTCAGTTGTCTATTCCTCTGCACTTACATCAGCCGCGTGTTCTTTGTAGTAATATTTTTTTCTTTTTTGAGACAGAATCTCCCTCTGTCACCCAGGCTGGAGTGCAGTGGCACAATCTCAGCTCACTGCAAACTCCGCCTCCTGGGTTCAAGTGATTCTCCTGCCTCAGCCTCCAGAGTAGCTGGGATTACAGGTGTGTGCTATCACGCCTGGCTAATTTTTGTATTTTTAGTAGAGACAAGGTTTCGCCATATTGGCCAGGCTGGTCTCAAACTTCTGACCCCGTGATCTGCCCGCCTCAGCCTCCCAAAGTGTTGGGATTACAGGCGTGAGCCACCATGCCTGGCTAGTAATATTCATATGTACAAATAATTAACATAACCCACATTCACTCCATCAGCAAGTACTGTAGGCACTATCCTCAAAATACAACCAGGCAATGACCAATTCTTACCACCCTTAGCCTGATCTGAGCCATCATCAGTTTGCTAGGTTTCATGTCATTAGCCTGGTCACCCAGAGTAATCAGTCAATCTTGAGAAAACAAACCAACAATCAGCTTGCTTTGACGAGCTCTGCTCCATCCACACAGCTCACATCCTCACTTGTTTCAGGTCTCACCTCATCAGCCAACTTTCCTGACCACCAAGTATGAAATAGCAGCATCCTTTCTCCAGTCCTGTCATTTCCTATTTATTCCCTTTGCCCTGGTTTAAAACAATTATTTTAATAGACTTTATCTCTATTGATAAAGTAAATATTTACCTGGTTATTGTGTACATCCTTCCATGAGAAGGATTTATTATTTGCCTTCCTCAACAGGAATGTGAGCTATACAAGGGAGTTTGCTTTGTTCACTGCTGTATCCCCAGTGCTTAAAAGAGTAAGAGATGCTCCCAGGCATAATGGCTCACACCTGTAATCTCAGCACTTTGGGAGGCATAGGCAAGTGGATCACTTGAGGTCAGGAGTTTGTGATCAGCCTGGTGAACATAGTGAAATTCCGTCTCTACTAAAAATACAAAAAAAAGTAGCCAGGCGTGGTGGCGGGTGCCTGTAATCCCAGCTACTTGGGAGGCTGAGGCAGGAGAATTGCTTGAATCTGGGAGGTGGATGTTGCAGTGAGCCAAGATTGCACCACTGCACTCCAGCCTGGGCGACAGACTCCACCTCAAAAAAAAAAAAAAAAAAAAAAAAAAAGCTGCATAGCTACCTGTTAATGAATTAAATGGAGCTCGAACCAAAAAACAAAACAAAACAAAACAAAAACAGATACTGTGCAAAACAACAACAACAAAAGCACCAGTTTCTTTGTTTTTGTCTCTTTGGGATTCTTTTAATTGTAGTTATATATCTCAAATTTCTAAAGTTTCTAATTAAAAAGGGAACTTCACAGTAAAAAAGTATTGCCATCATCTCATTCTCATACTGTTAAATTTTCAAGTGACAATAGCTGAAACAGAACTGTTTGTTGAAACAACATGCTTCAGATGATTCCTGAGCAGGCAATAGAGCTTAATTAAGAAAAAAAGGCTCTTTACAACCCCCCACTGCTAAATTTGACTGGCTTAAAAAAAAAAAAAAAAAA
>PVKP010036626.1:0-22307 GCA_004027715.1 Plecturocebus donacophilus | reverse complement strand
GGTTCTTAGTTTCTTTGCATTGGGTTAGAACATGTTCTTTTAGCTCACAGAAGTTTCTTATTATCCACCTTCTGAAGCCTGATTCTGTGAGTTCATCACACTCATCCTCCGTCAAGCCTTGTTCTCTTGCTGAAGGCGAGCTGCGATCCCCTGTAGGAGGAGAGGCATTCTGATTTCGGGTGTTCTCAGCCTTTTTGCATTGGTTTCTTCCCGTTTTTGTGGATTTATCCACCTGTCGTCTTTGTAATTGCCGACTTTCAGATTGAGTCTCTGAGTGGACGTCCGGCTTGTTGGTGATGAAGTTTTTTCTGTTTCTTAGTTTTCCTTCGGGGGGCGCCCCTTCCCCACAGAGCTGGGCCTTCCCGGGTTCAGCTGCACTTGCTATGAAACTCAGTCCTCAGCGCTTCCAATTGCTGTTCTCCTTGTGGGGATGGGACCAGCTGAACCCGACTAAAAGGGCAGCCAGTCCCGTATACTCCGCACTGAGAAGCGCCGCGCCAGGGCGCCAGCAAAACAGCCGCGCCGGCCAAAAGAGTCGCGCTGGCTACCCATGTGGCTCCTTAGCCGGGAATCTCCTAGTTTGTGGGCATCAAAAATTCATTTGCAATTGCGGCATCCACTTGCTCTCTGCCCTTTCACTGGGAGCTACAATCCCAAGCTGCTGCTACGCGGCCATCTTGGATCTCTCTCCGTTCAGTGATGAAGTTTTTTCCTGTTTCTTTTTCCTTTGGCGGATGCCCGTTCTCCACAGAGCCGGAACTTCCCGGGTTCGCTGTGCTTGCTGTGAAACTCTCAATCCTCAGCGCTTCCAATTGCAGTCCTCCTTGTGGGGATGGGACCAGCCGAGCCCGTCTGTCCGTGCACTCCGCACCGGGAAGCACCGCGCTGGGGTGCTGGCAAAACAGCCACGCCAGCCACAAGAGTCGCGCTGGCCACCCGTGTGGTTCCTCTGCCGGGAATCTCCCGGTCCGTGGGCAACAAAAATTCATTGGAAAGTGTGGTGTCCACTCGTTCTCTACGCTTCCACTGGGAGCTATATTCCTGAGCGGTTCCTAGTCGGCCATCTTGGATCTCTCCCCCACAAAGACTACATTTTGTTAGCTTATGACCTCAATGTTAACATAATGCTCATCAGTTGTGCCTAAACTCCAAAAGGGAAGGGGTATAATGAGGTATGTCCAACCTCCCTACACGTCATGGCTGGGGATTTTGTTTTTAAAGTTTTTCTAGGGTCCCCTTGGCCAAGAGAGGGTCCATTCATTTGGTAGGGGTTTAGGGTTTTGTTTTTAGTTTACAATTCACAATAGGGGGAAAGGATCCAGGCTTTTTATTAGTAGAAATGAATTGGAGAAATATTCCCAAATGTGATATATGCTGCTTCCAAAATGTAAAAAAGTATTACTCCAAGTGGTGTGATGGGGATAGTTGCAAGGTGCAGCAAATCACCCATACCTTAGAGATCTGCAGACTACTATGTTATCAGAAAGGGGTCCTGATCCAGACCCCAAGAAAGGGTTCTTGGATCTCACACAAGAAAGAATTTGGGTGAATCCATAAAGTGAAAGCAAGTTTATTAAGAAAGTAAAGGAATAGGCCTGGTGCAATGGCTCATGCCTGTAATCCTAGCACTTTGGGAAGCCAAGGTGGGCAGATCACTTGAGATCAAGAGTTCGAGACCACTCAGCCCAACATGGTATAACCCCATCTCTACTTTTAAAAAAATACAAAAATGAGCAGGGCATGCTGGCACATACCTGTAATCCCAGTTACTCGGGAGGCTGAAGCAGGAGAATAGCTTGAATCCAGGAGGCAGAGGTTGTCATGAGCCAAGATCATGCCACTGCCCTCCAGCCAGGGCAACAGAGTGAGACTCATCTCAAAAAAAAAGTAAAGGAATAAACAGTGGCTACTCCATATGCAGAGCAGTGGCCTGGGCTTCTCCACTAAGGATACTTAGAATTATTTCTTGATTATATGCTAAACAAGGGTTGGATTATTCATGAGTTTTCCAAGAAAGAGACGGGCAATTCTGGAACTGAGGGTTCCTCCCCTTTTTAGACCAAACAGGGTAACTTCCTGACATTACTATGGCATTTGTAAACTGTCATGGTGGGAGTGTCTTTTAGCATGCTAATACACTATAATTAGCATATAACAGTGAGGATGACCAGAGGTCACATTCATCCCCATCTTGGTTTTGGTGGGTTTTAGCTGGCTTCTTTACTGCATTATGACCTTTATCTTGTGCCAACCTCCTATTTCATCCTGTGACTTAGAATGCCTAACCTCCTGGGAATGCAGCCTACTAGGTCTCAGCCTTATTTTACCCAACCCCTTTACAAGAAGGAGTCACTCTGATTTGAATGCCTCTGATGACTGCTTCTAAAAATGTAATAGGGGCATCTCCTATCTTCCAGCACCCAGATGTCTTACTAGAACATCTAGAATACTTGACACTTCCTACTTTCCAGGTCCAGTCAGCTTGCTGGCATCATTAGAGTTGGGTAGTGATAAGCCCTGGTATACAGTAACATAACAGCTACTAAGATTCTTTCATAAGAATAACTGGTCCTTTAAGAAAGAGAAAGTGATGCTTTTCAGAATTCAGTCATGTTCCCCCTACACTTTTAGGCAGTTGGGATTGGTAGAAGCCAGAGAAGTTCAAATTATATAAGACAGCTTACTTATGGATTAAGTAGGGTTTTGATTTTTTTTAAAGTTATAAACAGATCCATCTAAGAGAACAAAATATGAAAATTAAGAATTAACATATAGTTAAATGTTGTGGCTGGGTGTGGTGGCTCATGCCTGTAATCAATCCCAGCACTTTGAGACCAAGAAGGGTGGATCACCTGAGGTCAGGAGTTCGAGACCAGCTGGCCAACCTGGTGAAACTCCATCTCTACTAAAAATACAAAAAAATTAGCTGGGCATGATGGCAGGTGCCTGTAATTCCAGCTACTCGGGAGGCTGAGGCAGGAGAATTACTTGAACCTGGGAGGTAGAGGTTGCAGTGAGCCCAGATCACACCATTGCACTCCAGCCTGGGTGACAGAGCTGGAGTTTTTTTTTCTGTCTCAAAAAAAAAAAAAAATTAACATATATTCAATGTTGTAATAAAAATAAGACACCGAATAATTTAATTTCTGTAAATATTTGGTATTAGGTGATATTTCATGCTGATAGTTATTAACTATATGTTCTTTATTATATTTAATGTTTAATAAATTATATATAGATTATATATATTTACTTATTATAAAAATAACTAATTGGCATTCTTTTCAGATATCCAAGCCAGTTTCTCTCCTTTCTTTAAGTACCTCACTCTCCCCAGGCATTAATGTCAAGTGTTTTTTGCAGAGGAAAATTTAACCCTTAACATGAGCATATGCACAAATTCATATGCAAATATCTAAATTGACACTTACATGTCCTTTCTCTTTCCCTACCCACATATTCCAGTCCTTCATCCCTACCCAAATATCTCAAGTAATAAAAGACCCAACAGTGGCTTGACCCCATAAACTGGGTGTTTAAGAGTTAAGGGTAGAGACCCATTAATTAATTCACTGAATATTACTGAGTTCTTATACATACTCAGCTGTATGCACTGTTCTCAGCACTAGGTACACATCAGTGAACAAAGTCAACTCTCTACATATGGAGCTTACATTCAAATGCATAATATACAAATAATAAAATGAATAAATATAAGGTGGAGATGTGTTTTTAAGAAAAAAACATGGTGCACTAAGCACTAGGTATACATCAGTGAACAGATGTATAGCTTCCACATATGGAGTTAAGCAAAGCAAAGTTTCTACATATGGAGCTTACTTTCAAATGTGTAAGCATGTAAGGTGGAGATAAGTGTTAAGAAAAATACATGGGCTAGGCATGGTGGCTGGCCAGGTGCAATGGCTCATGCCTGTAATCCCAGCACCTTGGGAGGCCAAGGTGGGCAGATCACCTGAGGTTAGGAGTTCAAGCCCAGCCTGGCCAACATGGTGAAACCCTGTCTCTACTAAAAATACAAAAAAAAAAAAAAAAAAATAGCAGGGCACAATGGCATGCACCTGTAGTCCCAGCTACTCGGGAGGCTGAGGCAGGAGAATCACTTGAACTCGGGAAGTGGAGGTTGCAGTGAGCCAAGATCATACCACTGCACTCCAGCGTGGGCAGCAGAGCAAAACTTTGACTTAAAAAAAAAGAAAAAAGAAAAAAATGTGGTGCCAAGATAAAAAGAATTACTGGGTTTGCCATGTACATTAACTTCTGTATGCTCAATATGGATTAACTTCTTTATGCTTGCCATACACATTAACTTCTATATGCCCAAAACCTAACAAACACTCAATAAATTTCTATTGAATGAATGAACAAACTTATGAGACACTCTATGGTAGCCTCTATCTCATTGGTAACAGTGACAATATTGTAGCTAGTGAGATTTATCTAAATACAGTAGGTCTGAATTCTAAAAGGCAATAGGATTATTAAAGACTAGAACAATGAAAAATAAAAAATAACCAAATTTCTGATTACATTGGAGTAGACAGAATAAGAAGGTCACATATATAAGAGAACCAAAGGGAAAAGGCTAGCAGGTCTGTGCCCTTGCTCTGGGCTCTTGAGATATGACTGAAAGAAATTGGTAGTCTTTTAAGGGTTGTGTTTACAGAAACTTCTGGTTAGGATTTCAGTAGCCATGCCTAAGGAAGGTCTTAAAATGAATCCTCTGCTTAGGAAAACAGATGTCTATGGAACTGGGAAAATAGAGAAAGAATCAGAAAATGAATCATTACTTTTCACCCATTCTAGAAATTCTAAAATAAACTTGAGTTTATCTTCAGGGAAAGTTTTCAAAGAAATAATGCTTTTAAACTTGAATATACTTTAACAGGGAAAGTAGCTTACATTCTGTTAATCTCTCTGAAAAATGTACTAGATAATTTACCCTTTCTTGATACCCAAAATGACTATTTCTTGGGCTAGTAATTCCTAACACTGGGGAAGGAAGGATTGCAGAGTGATAAATGAGACCACCCTTACATCATCCACACTGTCTTCTATTTTCCATTTACTGCTACACACACACACACACACACACACACGTCAAATTTATAATTGGCAAATGTAACTGCTACACACACACACACACACACACACACACACAATGAACATCAAATTTATAATTGGCAAATGTATAGGAAAATTTGTCATACCATTCACCATTCCAAAATATGATGGAGCTACTCTAAATATGGTTTAAAATCACATATATTTATGTTAAAAGGATACTATACCTTTTGTAGTATGTGAAAATCAGATATGCTCACAGGAACTAGATGACCTCACCAACTCAAAGCAGGGAGGGGTCATATTTATGAATGTTGAGTAGTACTCAACAAAGCAGCTAAGCACAAGAGCATCTGAGAATATTTCTTTTAGAAAAGAGTGGAAAGTTCCTTTTTGAGATTGGGTAGAAAGAGGATCATGGAATTTTAAACTGAGGTATTGTCCCCTTTTATAGAAAGGGAGAGCAGAGATGAAAAACATAATAAACTCATAGGCTAAAATTTCAAAACCCATCCTCAGTAATTTTTCCCCATAAAACAATATACTGGAAAAAGAGAATAATAAAAAATCACAGCTGGGCATGGTGGCTCATGCCTGTAATCCCAGCACTTTGGGAGGCTGAAGTGGGCGGATCACGAGGTCAAGAGATTAAGGCCATCCTGGCCAACACAGTGAAACCCTGTCTCTACTAAAATACAAAAATTAGCTGGGTGTGGAGGCACGTGCCTGTAGTCCCAGCTACTCAGGAGGCTGAGGCAGGAGCACTGCTTGAACCCAGGAGGCGGAGGCTGCAGTGAGCCAAGATCGTGCCACTGCACTCCAGTCTGATGCCTGGCGACAGAGCGAGACTCTCTCTCTCAAAAAAAAAAAAAAAAAAAAAAATCACTCACTAGGAAATAAATTCCATGCCAATCAGAACATTCTAGATGGGGAACTCACAAGCAACAGAGAGATAAAAAGACATTTGGCACTAAATGGTAGTCCAAATCTGTGAGCCCTGGAAGAGTGTAAGTCTAAGACACAGAATCTGATTGGATATATATAGAATGTTCCAATTAGGTCCTAGGAAAAGATTACAAATCAAATCAACTTTTACAATTTCTTAAAAGATGGTTAGAACCAGCCTGCCTGGATTTTTAACACTGACTTTATCACATACTAGGTGTGACCCAAGGCATGTACATGTTTTTATACCCTCAGTTTCATCACCTCTAAAATGGGAACAATTACAGCCTTTCATGGGATTATTGTGACGTCTAAATGTGCGTAATTCTTACACAAATATTTAGCATAGCCTCTGGGGTCTCTGTCACCCAGGCTGGAGTACAGTGACACAATAACTCACTGCAACCTTGAACTACAATTCTCAAGTGATCTTCCCGTCTCAGCCTCCCAAAGTGCTGGGATTATAGGTGTGAGCCACTGTGCCCAGCATTAATTAGTATTTTAATGTTTTTGTTATATTGCTAAACACAGCTAATGGGAATTTTTTTGATATAAAGAAAAAAATGTGGGAAGACATGTTGATCTCACTATTGATCATATCTAGGACATTAACTAGATTTTTCACAAACCACATAGCTTAGGCCTCTCTTCCTACTTAGACTATACTCAAGCTCAAGCTTTTTTAGGGGAGAAGTAAGCTTTTTAAATACCTAAGTGGTGCTAGAAAATGTCACAAAATACTTACCAGCATAAAAATATACCTAATATTTCCATATAAAAGGTTTAATTTATGAAATAGTCAAAATCAAATTTTTCTGAGCTGTTTTCAATCCTATGTCCAGCATTTTCCCCCTTCTAAGTTCACCTTCAGATTTAACAATCAGTTTCTAATCATTTATAATCAAGTCTAGGTGAAGATTTTTAAAGTTGACTTTTATTGTTTTAGGCAACATTTGTCTGCTCCATTATAACTTTTCTTTGGTTAGAAACAGAACTTACAGGCTGGGTATGGTAGCTCATGTCTGTAACCCCAGCACTTTGGGAAGCCCAGGTGGGAGGATTGCCTGAGCCACAGGAGTTTAAGACCAACCTGGGCAACATGGCAAAACCTCATCTCTATAAAAAAATAAGAGAAAGAAAGAAAAGTGGTGGTGGTGGTGGTGGTACGCACCTGTAGTCCCAACTACATGGGAGGCTGAGGTGGGAGGATCACCTGAGCCCAGGCAGGTCAAGACTACAGTGAGCTGTGATGGTGCCACTGCACTCCAGCCTGGCCAGCAGAATGAGACCCTGTCTCAAAAAGTAAATTAAATGGAATTTATGGTAGTAAAGTTCAACATCTTGTCAGACAAAGACTGCATGGTTTCTGGAGAAATAAAGTTTCTGGGACTATTTCTAAATGGAATCTAGATGATGGTGCATTGATATAGATTATATTTACAGATATATTTCTACATTAGTAAAGTAAAGCATAATATCCTGTATAAATTAATGTCAAGCCTAAGCCAGACACTGAAAGCCTGAATTCTGTACCCACATAATCAACAGTCTATGGAAACTCTGGGAACTGTGCCACTGGTCTCCAACCTAGCATAGTTGAGAAGTGACACATGCTTTTAAGAAGCATTAATCCAGGAAATGAGTGGGTCACAAAGCAAACCACTAAAAGGTCCATAACTTGTTTTATGAATGAAGAGTATAAGGTACTAGCCAAAGGAACAGCTCCCTTATGAGTATAATTTCTCATTTTTAGTTTTTATCATGGTGATGGATAGATATAACAGAACTCTAACAGGAAAAAAGTAATCATGTCAGCCATAAGGACATTGTCCATGTCATCTCATAATTGTTTTTAGGCCATTTTTCTATATTTATCCCTATTCCAAGATCAGATCTTTCCACCTGCCCCTCCCCAGCAAAAAAAAAAAAAAAAAAAAAAAAAAAAAAAAAAAAAAAAAAAAAAAAAAAAAAAAAAGAAAAAGAAAAAAGAAATCATAGACAAGAAAATACAAAGAAATGGCAGACAAGAAAACACAAGCTAATCAATTTTATTCATACTACTCATGAAAAGCAATTACATTTTAACATAAAATCATTAACACATACAACAACAGAAATCATAAGAGTAATACACCTGATTAGAAATACAATATAGGAAATA
Organism: Plecturocebus donacophilus; assembly: GCA_004027715.1. Lineage (NCBI taxonomy): Eukaryota > Metazoa > Chordata > Mammalia > Primates > Pitheciidae > Plecturocebus > Plecturocebus donacophilus. Next base: position 14,119 of record PVKP010036626.1, on the reverse strand, counting down.
TTTTAAAATAGCATACTTTAGTGATGAAATTTATACTGTTTTTCTACTTATTTATAGCAGCATCTGTAAGATTCTATTTATTTGTTCATAGTTAACTAGCAGCAAAATATTTTAAATTACAGAAATTCAGTAGATGTTTCCCTCTAATGTTTCATTGATACAGAATATATCACATTAACCAAACAAAACCCTTCTATTTCCTGAAGAGAAAAGGCGGGAAAAGAGTTTTGTTACCAGCTCCCCAAAAAAAGAAGAAACAAGGGAGAAAGGATGGAAGCTATAAATATTTTGCATGCAATTAATAAAAAATATATTCTTAACCACCTTGACCAATTACAGGTGGATTTTGTGAAATCTACATATGTGTGTGTTAGTGAAAGTTATGTTAACTTTATTTTCTGACTTTATACTGCAGCTGAAAAATATGTGGAAGTTTCCAGGAGGCCTGTCAGAACCTGGAGAAGATATTGGTGTGTATCTTCCACATTTTTAATTGGCTTGAAAATGTTGAGGAAATTAAATGTATTTACTTTCTTGCTCTATAGCTAAGAATAAAAATTGAAATTTTCTAATTTGTTCAGACTAAGTCAGAACATTTCAGAAATTACCTCAGAGCTGATGAAATTAGCAGCATAATTTCTAACATTACAATTTACTCCATTAGTAGAAATAATATTATTAGGAACATACTGCCTGTTCTTCTATTTATGACTGCTTCTGGATTAATTTGGCTGAAAAGGAGAAGCTTTGGATATACATCAGTAAAGTTTAGCATTAAAAGTTATTTTGGATACAACTAATATTGTTGTTGGAATTAAACTATGAGAAAACACAAATTCCTGACCATTCCATCACAGAGGATGAACACTAGCTTTTAAATGAACTTTCAAATAAATATAATAAAAGTCAATTATAGAGAAGTGGTGATGTAATTCTTCTCTTTATGAAAATTGTATCTACTATTTATTTCTAATAGGAAGACAAAACATAGTAAAATGTCACATAAGAAAGTCTCAAATGAGAAATAACTCCCTAATACAACTTACTGAGCTCAATATTTAAGACAGGGAAATACAAAATAAGCTAAGAATTCTTTATGTCACTGATTTATAGGAAATAGAAAAATAGAAACTGAATTTTCCTACCTATTCTTTAAACCATTGGATGAAATTCAATGTGTATCATAACAAATCAATATATTTGTTTGATACCAATATTATTTCTCCACGACCTTTTCTTTAGTATGCACATCTGCTATTCTATTTAGCTAACAATCATATTTAGGCAGTTTTGTAAATTGCCTTTAAAACTTTTATTTAAAAATGTCTATGTACTTAAAACTTGATTTTTAAAACTTTTACACATTATCAAAATACCCTATACATATTATATAGCCAACTCCTAACAATCCATCAGCAAACGGATTGCATTAAGATATACCTCTAGCAAATCTTGGTTTCAGGTACTTATTAACCTTTTGCTTAGTTTATGCTAACTCTTCTGTTGCTATAAGAGATGATTTTGTAGTGGTGCAAGTGCTGAAAAGAAGGCCATTTGTTTTACATCCTAATTCTCTCACACTACCCACCTGTGCCATGTGAGAGCAGAGAGTGTGAACTAATTAAGCCTATGTTTTGCATCCTTTCCCAGTCCATATTGGGCAAAAAGCAGTCTGCAAGTTTGTAAGGCTTCCTCTCCTGCATCTTGCCTTTTCAAATGAACTGATATTTTTCACGTGAACTTTTATGGGTCCTCTGAATTTCAGCTATACTTATTTGTAGATGGAAATGAAGAAACACTTATTTCCAAGCCAAATAAGTATAATCTTTGCTCTAAGTATACTCCAGAACCCTCCTTTAAGTCCTGATAATTAAAAAATAACACTTAAAAAAAAGTGTTTGTGGTTGCCACAACAACCCACCTATTCAGAGATCAGAGATCATATATGCATCAGTCATATGAAACTAAGAAGAAAAAGCTGCAGCTGGTGTTAACCATACTTCCTAAGCTTAGTATAAATTAAAGATTTGCCTTAAAATTAATAAAACTCTGAAAGCAGCTAGAAATGAAAACTGACAGTAGAGGTCTGAAAGACTATATGAGGGCATGTCTAACTCAACATAAAATTAAAGATATTCTTAATGATGAAGCTGAATCATCTAAGAATTACTGAAATTATTTAAACTCTATATTTAGAAAACATGCATGTACTTTAGGAATACTGCCATCACAAACAGTTAAACATTTATATTGGCTCAAATACTAAACTCTAGTTAACTGGGAAAGACATTTGTTTGAAATCCTTCATTCTTCATAATACTAGGTAAATGAAGAATTGCTATCCATAGTGTTTTTAAAAAATCAAGAGGGTCATATAGAAAATAGAATGCAATCCTCAAGGCTTTTTATAAAATAATACTCTAAGAGTATAAAGGTATCTACAAGATTAAAATTGACAAACTGCCTTCCTAAAAAATCGTATTACCAATGGCAGGAAGAGAATCTCCTGCATTAGCCAGAGAACTATAAAGCAGCTGAACCTTAGCAGAGATCATCAGTGCACTGGAGTCAGAGGGAAACACCAGGAAAACCCACATTCCGCAAATTATTTCCTATTATGTTTTATTTCAACCTAATTGTATTATTAAATATAACAAAATAGAAATAACAAATATAAACTCCTTTTCATTAATGTCCTGTAATTAAACAAAATATGACATATTTAAACATATCTCTTCATCAGCAAAAATAAAAAAAAACCTCTTAGTTTTTCCTATGTTCTTCAAACCTATAAAACAGTAAATGTTATTTCAGTTTAGCTTACAGTATATTAAAAATACAACAGAATAAAGTACACTTGTCTTGATTAAAAATTTCAATTCATCTTGAAACCATTGGGGAAGAAGTTTTCATCTTGAGGTGGAAGGGGTCTCTGGAGACAAAAGCACTTATTTGCCCATTCAATTTTCAGTCTAGTCAGTGATTCAAGTTTAACTGATCAAAACTACTCAGGCGGCGCTGATTTTCAGTCCGCTGCTATGGTGACTGCTGAACAGGGCAAATTTGCTCACTAGCCCTATCCAGTACTTTTGATCAGTGGTACTAAGGGCTAAATAGGATCCCCAGAATTTATTTTCAAACATAAAGAATAAAAATGGGCATTTAAACAAGTTAGAGGATATTATATCAAATTTAAGACTAGTGCTACTATCTTTAATAGTCAATTTAATAACAAATGTATAGCATGCCAGAGTAAAAATTATTTTTCTTATTAAGGAAAATTTATCCTTTTTTTTTTTTGAGACAAAGTCTCACTGTGTAGCCTAGGCTGGAATGCAGTGGCATAATTAGGGCTCACTGCAGCCTCAACCTCTCAGGCTAAAGTGATCAATCCTCCCACTTCAGCCTCTCAAGTATCGGAGACCACATGTGTACGCCACCATGCCTGGCTAATTTTTGTATTTTTTTTGTAGAGATGGGGTTTCGCCGTGTTGCCCAGGCTGGTCTTGAACTCCTGGGTTTAAGTGATCCTCCTGCTTTGGTCTCCTGAAGTGCAGGGAATATAGGCATGAGCTACCGCACCTGGCCTAGATTTTTCTTTTGTGCTTTCAGTTATTTCTAACCATGTTTAACCTATGGGCAAATCTCAATTGTAAGAGAAGTCAGCATGTAATTGAAAAATGGCAGATAAATGCCTTATATTTTAAAACATTGTACTCTTTCTATGCATCTTTCCATAGCTATTTCTTAGATGAAAAAAACCAAGAGCATATCCAGGGGATTGGTAAAACAGTCTACAGTCAGAGCACGTGGGAATTGAGACATTCCCATGTGTTTCTGTGACTTATTCTTCTTTGCCTATTTTTCACCAGTAGGATTACTGCAAGGGCGAATATAATTTACTATTTGACAAACAATAAAAATGGAGGCAAAAAGAGTATTTGAACAAAAATCTTTGTGACAATTGTGAAGCTTCCTAGAAAAGTGGTGGAGGAAGGCAGCTTTATAAAGGGCTTCTCCTAAATACTTGGGGAAGAAATGACAGCATCACAAAATTAGAGAAAGTACAGTTAGGGGGGTCCATCTAGATGTGCAGAAAAGCAGCCACAAAAATATGTTAATGGCAATAAAAACCCCACCACAGAAATTTGCATTTAATTGAAAAATCAACCTTATAAAATATGAAAACCTTTGTTCAATTATAAAATTATTTATATTCCAAGTTTTTTGAAAACTTCCGATGAAACACCTACAGCATTTTGGTGTTGAAGGCATGAATCTAAGTTCTTTGAAATCTTATCTCAAGAAACAAAGGAACTGCACCAGTGCAACGTTTTAACTTTTCAATCTATATTTTTACCTTTTGGGAAACAGAGCAGCAAGAAGTTAAAAAGAGTTGACCCCAAAAATGTACAGGTGGATAAGCCTCCAAGTAGCAGCCAAAGAATATTCAGCATTTTAAAAGCTTCTTAAATGTACAGTGGTAAGAAAATATTTTGGTGTTCTTGATGTCCACAAGGCAAAGAATTTGCATTGAAAACTTTACTTTGTTAGGGTAATGTTTTGAGCTTTTAGATAATGCTACTTTAACTGAAATGAAAATCTTTGATGGTACAGTTTCTAAAACTGTAATCCTTATTGATATGCATATCTCTTTTTTATGTAGGAGACACAGCAGTTAGAGAAGTTTTTGAAGAGACTGGTATAAAATCAGAATTCAGGTCCCTCCTGAGTATTCGGCAACAGCACAGAAATCCTGGAGCTTTTGGGAAGTCAGATATGTATATCATCTGCCGCCTAAAGCCATATTCATTCACCATAAGTTTTTGCCAGCATGAATGCTTAAGATGTGAGTGGATGGATCTCAATGACCTGGCCAAGACTGAAAATACAACTCCTATCACCAGCAGAGTTGCTAGGCTTCTGCTATATGGGTACAGAGAAGGGTTTGACAAAATTGACCTGACTGTGGAAGAACTTCCAGCAGTTCACACAGGCCTGTTTTATAAACTCTATCACAAGGAACTGCCAGAGAATTATAAAACTATGACAGGAATTGATTAGGTTCACATTTATATGTTTAGAAACATGTAGACTAACAAATGACATAAGAAATAGTGGACGTTTGAGATTAAATATCTGACTGTAATTTTCTAATATATATGATTTCCATGAAGAAATTTTGTTTCTAAATGTACACATTTTAAAATTCTCTTTTCAAATAAAGCAAATGCATGAAAAAGATCATTGCTCTAGGAAAGCTTCACTGGGTAACAGCAGATGCTATATAAAAGGGGGAAGTCTATACATTTTTAAACAATTTTTGTTAGTTTTCTTCACTGGGACAATGGTTACATATTTTACTACTGGATAAAAAGTTGTTGACCAGTTATCTAAACTGAGCTGTACACGTTTATTTTCTTTTTCTCTCATTAACAAATTTCTAAAATATACTACTTCTTTCATGTGAAATGAGATTAGATGTGGCCATTAAAATCAGCTCTTAGCAGACATTGGAAGAAAAAGTATAGCTTTCTGCCCAGGTCCCGTTTTTGATCCAAGTTTATACTGCCCAGTTCGTTTCAGTGCCACATACCAACTGGTGTATTTCCTTGATCGGTAAGTATTGTAGTTATTAGATTCCAATCGTTCAAAAAAGAAACACTCGTCTGTAACACATTTCTGAAAAATAAAGGAAGAATTATTATTATGACATTTTTCATCTAAAATATTTATAATAGTACAATGGCCAGTCTGCTCAACCAGCAGCAGTGGTATTGGGTTCAGCAGGGTAATCAAACTAACAAGATTCAGTGGGCCAAAATATGACACAGAGTAGCTCTGAAGAAGGATGCAGGCCAGGAACACAGCATGTCAGCAGGACAGTATCAAGTATGTCTCTTCAGCAAGAGTTCAGAGACCATTCTCCAGCTCCAAAACAGACAGGTCAGGTGTTAAACACATGAAGGACATACCTAGTAGGAAGAAGCACACTATAGGAAGCCCAAAGCTATAGCTTCCAGCTGTATTTATGATCCATCTACACCCCTCCCAGTTCCAAGGCAGATTACCAACCAGGGGTCATTTTTACTTTTATCAGGGGTACAGTGAAGCAGTCGTAGAAGGCTAACCCAGTGTAGTCTTTCCATATAGAAGAAGGAGGTTTGTTAATACTTGACTCACAAACAGTGAGTCAACAATACTTGATCCCCCAAATTTTAACTAAAATTTTTAAGTGGCTAATGTTGTTTTAAGGCATAATAAAGAATAGTTTATTGTACAGAAAATAGCTATTGGTATATAATGCCAAAAATAATATTGGAACATTATATTACATAAAATTAACAATCTCCAAACACTTCTAGACAATGAGAAATAAGTAATGATCACGTTGATTTCCGGCAATCTCCTTCTTGAAGGATATACTTTGCCTTTTAATTTCAATTCAACTATTTATTAGAAAAAAAGGATAGCTGGCTTTCAAATAGACCTGGAAATAATACTCCAAGTAATGGAATCTAATAGCTACCACATTATTTAAGATACATGTTCAAAAAGCAACTTCGCAGGGTAGCACTGATGATACCTCTAGGGGGAAAAATCAGTTTATTCACTTCAAAATAAAAAAGAGAAAAATCATTTGTATAATTATGGTTGTGTGTATATATACATAAAAACAAATTTACATGTGTTTTCTATATAAGTTTATAATTCTATATATAGAGAGAGAACTATAATTCTATATATAGAGAATTATAAACTTATATAGAAAACACATAAATAATTCTCTCTCTATATATAGAATTATAAACATATAGAAAACACATGTAAATTTTATCTAAACACATAAATATAAGATGTATACAGAGGTATACAAATATATGGTTTTATATTAATACCACATTCCGGGCTGGGCATGGTGGCTCACACCTGTAATCCCAGCACTTTGAGAGGGTGAGGTGGGTAGATGACGAGGTCAGATGTTCAAGACCATCCTGGCCAACGTAGTGAAACCCTGTCACTACTAAAACTACAAAAAATTAGCCAGGTGTAGTGGCGGGTGCCTGTAATCCCTGTTACTTAGGAGGCTGAGGCAGGAGAATTGCTTGAACCTGGGAGGCAGACGTTGCAGTGAGTCGATCACGCCACTGCATTCCAGCCCAGGTGACAGTGCGAGACTCCGTCTAAAAAAAATACCACTTCCAGTTTATTTCTGTATGCTCATATCTAGAAGATTTCAGGTTTGGAAAAACCCACATTAAAAAGACTTGAGCCCTTTCCTAGATTCCTTGGTTCTAAGATAAGGCAAACAATGGCACAAGTTGTGACAAAAACAAACTGACAAAACAAGGAAAAGAGCTGGCATAACAAAAATGAAAAGTAAAGCCTGGGAAAGAACTAAAAGTGACAAATTTATCTCAGCCATCTAAAGTAAGGGTATGATATTAGATCCTGTAATCTTATAAGAATTTTACTGGATATTTACTTGGTTTTAATATCTTGACCACTGTTAATTGGATTTTTAAAAACTGAAATACAAACTTAACTAATTTGCCTATTATGTAGTATGTTACTAATAAACTCAATTCTTTATGATGCAAAGAAATCACAGCCTTACAAAGAAGCAAATATTGATAGGACCCAGCTATATGATACACAGGAGTGTCTTGTGCTGTTCATAAAGATTCAAATGTGGTAATAGTGAAATACCTAAACCTGGAATAATATAGTCCAACATACTCCAAATCCAATACTTTTACTCTACCTCTAGTGAAATTTAGTACCCCTCTCACGTAAACTGAAGTTAATCTGTATTACTTTATTCTGTCATCTTCATTGCCATTGATAAAAGAAAAAAACTTCCTTTTTCCCTATTCCAGCTTTAAGACCAGGAATAGAAGTGGAAGGGAAATAAAGAGTGAAAGGAAAATCAGACTCATAAAGACATTATGAAAGGTCACCATGGAGCTTCACAGGCTGATTCCCCAGAGGTAAACTTAAACAAAAGCATTTGGTCAGTTTATTTGTTGGTGTTCTATCAGCTTCCCGGATGCCCCACCTTGCTAGCTGGCACTCCCTACAATGCTTGGCCTACTGGAATACTAACCATGCCAATAATGTTTGCCTTTTCAGCCAGTTTCTAATATTTCAGAGAAAAGAAACAGTACCAGGGACTAAGTGGATACATGATAGAACCCACAACTTATTTATTACAGAAGTTACTTCTACTTTTGGAAAAAAAAAAAAAAAAAAACAGTGGAGGGAAGGAAAACTGACATCTATGCTGAATGTTTAGCAATGTAAATTTAGTAAACAACTGTTTTGCTCTTGAAAACAAACTGCATTTTTAAAAAAATGAGTAGTAGGGCCAACATTTAGCTCTCAAGAAAAGCAGACATTTAACAGCGCAGTATAAATACAATTTTCAATTCTCTCCATCCAAGTTTCGAAATCATCTTCAGTGACTGTGATCTCAGTGTTCCTACTAAAAACTGGTGCAATATAATTTTATTAATCTTTATAAACATATTTAAAGAACTCTTTTCCTATTCTCCATGTTTGCTCATTTCAAACTTCAGATAAAAAGGGGTGTTCAGAGGAATGCCACCACAAAGAAAGTGGCTTCTAAGGGCTTATAACAACTTGTACCTTGTCTCCAAGGCCTTATTTCATATAGGCCTAAGAGCTGAGAAATCCCTGAATGCATGATTATGGACTGCTTTTATGCATATAATTTTCTTTAAAAATCACAATATTTTAACATGAGTGTAACATCATTATACTCATTAACAAAAGAGGAATTTAAAATGCAGTGCTTTTGGTAACATTTCAGATTTTGGATACCTTTTGCCCTTGTATCTACTTGATACCTTTAAACTAAATTAAGTTTTCCTTTATTTGTTGCATTTTTAAAATTGAAGAATAATTTAGAGGTATAGGCAACACAAAGTTCAAATAATACATTTATTCATTCAATCTATATATTTTTTTCTTCTAGGCATCCAGGACACATCAATGAATAAAACTGCACAAGATCCCTGCCTTTATGCCATCCAAATTCTAGCTGGGGGAGACACACAATAAGCAGTAAGCATAAGTGAATAAATTATATTCTATGTTAGAATATAAGAAAACTGAGGAAAAAGTAAAGCTGAACAGGTTAAGAGGGACTAGGAGTGGTAGGGGTAGAGGCTAGGTGCAATAATAAATAGCACGGTCACAGTAGGCTCCATTGAGAAAGCGACATTTGAGCAAATACTTGAAGGAGATGAAGGTATTAACCATCCAGATATCAGAGAAGAGCATTCCCATCAGAGAAAAAGCCAGTGCAAAGGCCCTACAACAGGATCATACCCAGAATGTTTGAAGGATAACAAGTAGGCCAATGTGGGAAGAATAGCAGGAAATGAGATCAGAGAGGTAATGTGATGGGAGAGGGAGGCAGATCTCTTAGTTTTGTAGGCTATCGTAAATATTTGGCTCATATTCTAAGAAAATAGAGAGCCACTGTAGGTTTTTAAGCAGAAAAATAACATGATCTGACATCTTTCTCTATGATTATTCTGGCTGCCAACACTACAGAGGGCCAAAAGCAGATTTAGAGAGACCAATTACTGGTCTCTCTAAACCAGTTATTCAGGGTTACTGAATAACCCTTTAGCTAAGGGTTATTCAGTAATACAGGCAGAGAGAATGAAGGTTCAGATCATGGAGGCAGCAGAAGAAATGGTAAGGAGGTGCCTGCTTTTGGACATATTTTGAAGGTAGACCTAATAGGGTTTTCTGATGGATTGGTTGCATGGTATGAGAAAAACAGAGGAGTTAAGTATGGCACTGAAGTTTATGTTTTAGAATGATGAACTTGCCATCAACTGTAGTGGAAAGGATATGAGTAGGAACAGATTTTATAGGAAAAGAGTAATAATTCAGTTTTGTACATGTTGAGTTTGAGAGGAATATCAGACATCCAAATGGAAATAATGAGTATTTACTGAGCACCTACTATGCAACGGACACATTATTTTTAACTTTTCTTCCTTCTTTTGCTTATGCTAATAACCACAGAACTAGAAATTGAAAAGTACTAATTTATATGGAATAACAGAAAGTGTATTATATACAATAATGCCAATAAACTCGTATTCTCAGGTGTAAAAGGTATGAAATCTACAAAAGAAATGCAGATGTATACATATGATAGTGATATAAATTTGTCATGTGTTAGTGATGGGGCAACACCTCAAGGTTCCCCTGGAGGCTGTCCACATAAATCAGCTTAGTTTAAGGTTCTGTAAGAGGGGCCCAATAACCATTTATTGACATTGATAATGATGCTAATGATTCTAAAGATAGTGCTGGCAGTTTGACCCCTTGTAGGGAGTATTTGAATAGAGCAGACTCTAATGTAGCATGAAAAAGCACAATCAACACTTTTAAAAGTTTGGTTTTTGTCTAGATAATTAATTTACTTTGGAATTCCAAAAAGAAAATAAAGTTAGGTGAGATATTTCTGCATAATGAAAAACTGATCCTAGCAGATGGTAGGAGCCATGATTCTCACTGTTGCGGTGGCAGGTTATGCACAAGCAAAGTGGGGGGACTGCTAAAATATTCATGTGGTATTGATGGATTAAGGTTGGAGATATCAGTATGAATGAACTCATATTTAGTTTAATATTAATACAGTTGGACAAACAGACATATTTATAAATACATACATACACACACACACACACACACACACACACACACACACACAGACACACACACACACACCCAGGCTAGTATGTCAGCTGAGAGGGCTTAGAACAAAGATACCTCAATAGCAACAAGCACACCCAGCATTCCAGTTTGTGGTTTCTAATATCATTCTCTAATAAAAGGAACCAATGCTTTTTGGAGAAATGGCTTATTCTAGGCTGGAGTCAGGAATATGCAAGATGAGCCTGGAGCATCTTGTAGGCCAAACAGTAATGAAGTACTCAAAATAAATTCATTGATAGGAGTATGTCAAAGAGCAGAGCACAGGAGCCAACTGAAAGAGCTCCCAATGGCCAAAGCTGGAATTATTTGAGCAACAAAATTAATAATGTACTATTGGATTATAACCCAAACTATAAAATAAATACCTGTGTATATATGTTGATAGAAATGATTGAATAAATAAATAAAGGAAAATGAACAAATTTCCAATGCAAAAGAATGATAATTTATGTAGATACTACCCCCTCAAGCAGGTGGAGCATAACCATCATCTCTTAAGCATGGACTATACATGGTGACTTCCTTCCAAATAGTAGAGTATGGAAATGAAGTGAAAGGGTAACTTTGGAGACAAATACTATCTCAGCCAGGCGAGCAAGGTTTATATCATGTGATCAATCATGAGGATAACATGTACCATTATATGCCATGAAAATGGTACTTTACTTCTATAGTCTTCCTCTAAAACACTCATAACCCTTATCTAACCATGAAAAAAACATCCGGCCAGGTGCAGTGGCTCACACTTGTCATCCCAGCACTTTGGTAGGCCAAGGCAAGAGGATTCTTGAGCCCAGGAGTTTGATACCAATTTGGGCAACAGAGCAAGACCTCATCTCTACTTAAAAAAAAAAAAATTAGTAGGGTATGGTGGCATGCACCTGTAGTCCCAGCTACTTGGGAGGCTGAGGTGGGAGGATCACTTGAGCCCAGGAATTCAAGGTTGTGATGAGCTATGATCACACCACTGCCTTCCACAGCCTCTGAGACAGAGCAAGACCCTGTATCAAAAAAAAAAAAAACGCAAACCCAAGTTGAAGGACATTCTAAAAAATACCTCAACAGTACTCCTCAAACTATCAAAGTAATTACAAATAAGGAAAATCTAAGAAACTGTCACAGTCTAGAGGAAACTAAAGGAGACATGATGACTAAATATGATATCCTGGAACAGAAAAAGAATATTAGGTAAAAACTAAGAAAACATGAATAAAGTGTGGACTTTAGCTAATAATAACACATCAGTAATGGTTTAATTAGTTGTGACAGGTGTACCATACTAATGTAGGATGTTAATAAGTGAAACTCAGTGTGAAGTATATAGACACTCTCTGTGTTATCTTTATAACTTTTCTTTAAGTCAAAAACTATCCTAAAACTAAATTTTTTTTGTTTAAACTGACTCTAGGGCTACAAGAACTATCACAAACAAAGAATTTCTTGGCTGGGCGCAGTAGGTCATGCCTGTAACCCCAGCACTTTGGGAGGCCAAGGCAGGTGGATCACCTGAGGTCAGGAGTTCAAAGCCAGCCTGGCCAACATGGTGAAACTCCATCTCTACTAAAAATACAAAAAATTAGCCAGGTAAGGTGGCGCATACCTGTAATCTCAGTTACTCAGGAAGCTGAGGAAGGAGAATTGCTTGAACCTGGGAGGTGGAAGTTGCAGTGAGCTGAGATCGCACCATTGCACTCCAGCCTGGGCAACAAGAATGAAACTCCATCTCAAAAAAAATTTTTAAAAATTAAAGAAGAGAATTTCTCAAATCACCAGATACAGCAACTCTAGCTATAATGTGAAAAAAAAACACCTCATGCATTCCTGTGCTCTACTATGCCCAAATACAGATGATTCATATACACATAACACTTTATTTCACCAGACTGTCAATGGCATGTAGGTGAAGATTTTCATCTATTGTGTCTACTGCTGTATCAGTGCTTGGCACATAGTAAGTAATCAATAAATATTTGCCAAATTAATGAACAAATGGAACTATTTCAGATAGCTTACAATAAAAATACAATTCAATGACATTACAAAATCTAAATAAGAACTAGAGAACTAGGACCAGGGATAATCCAGACTAGGAACTGAAATACAGAATATGGTTTAACTTTATGAACTATTTACTCCCTAAGGAAAGTAGACCAGATGACCCTTTCCAAGAGTTGACTATTCTAACTTGACATCTGTGAGGATCTCTACAGGGCCAAGAAACCTGGGTTCCAATATTGCCTTGATCCCTAACTAACTTGTGTTTTCAATCAAGTCCTTTAACTTCTCTGGGCATCACTTTCCTCATTTGCAAAATAAGAATATTGGATTAGGTGGTCTTTAGAATCCCTCTCTAATAGCCTTAGTACTCAATAAGGAAATAAGCACATGAACAAGGTTTCTTCCCACCCCCCAGCACCTCTTTTCACCCCTACTCTCCTTTCCTTATGCATTGGCGTCACAATTCTAGTCCACTCCTAATTTGAGATTTGAACCTTATGATCATTTCCCCATGCTCTGTTTACTGGGTTGTTTATTCTTTTACAGTACATTGATTTTTCAGTTTTGGCTTTTGAGGGAGCTTGCTCAATAGGAATCCAAAAGTGCTTTTGCTTATACCACTTCTGCGAATTAAAAACAGACATGATGTAAGTATCAATGTTGACTATTTCAGAAAAAAAAAGAAACATCCAAATAGTGAAAAGTTAAAATTAAATTTGATCTTTTTATTTTGTTTTTTGAGATGGAATCTCGCTTTGTCACCCAGGCTAGAGTGCAGTGGTGTGAACTTGACTCACTGCAACCTCCAGCTCCCGGGTTCAAGTGATTCTCCTGCCTCAGCCTCCTGAGTTGCTGCGTTTACAGGTGCACACCATCATGCCAGGCTAATTTTTGTAATTTCAGTATAGACGGGGTTTTGCCATGTTGGCCAGGCTGGTCTCAAACTCCTGACCTCAAGTGATCCACCCACCTCAGGATCCCAAAGTGCTGGGATCACAGGCATGAGCCATTACACCAGGCCTAAATTTGATCTTAAACCTGTAATATCAATAGGGTGCATAAAAGTTTTAAGATTGAGTTCTAAAGGAAGCAGTAATTCTCATTATGCAATAACCTTCTTGTTTTGTCTAGTATTTTATCTCTTAAAAAATGATATACGCTCTTTCCTTTACTAACGCAGCCATGGCTCGTGGTCCCAAGAAGCATCTGAAGCGGGTGGCAGCTCCAAAGCATTGGATGCTGGATAAATTGACCGGTGTGTTTGCTCCTCGTCCATCCACCGGTCCTCACAAGTTGAGAGAGTGTCTCCCCCTCATCATTTTCCTAAGGAACAGACTTAAGTATGCCCTGACAGGAG
>PVKP010036625.1:0-22344 GCA_004027715.1 Plecturocebus donacophilus | reverse complement strand
ACAAACAAGTACTCAGAGATTACATCACCACCAGGCCTGCTTTACAAGAGCTTCTGAAAGAAGCACTACACATGGACGGGAACAACCAGTATCAGCCATTCCAAAAACATACCAAAAGGTAAAGAGCATCACCATAATGAAGAATCTACATCAACTAATGGGCAAAACAGCCTGTTAGCATTACCAGAAGCTGTGATTTTTGTCTCTGATAAAACAGACTTTAAAACAACAAAGAACACAAGAAACAAAGAGGGACATTACATGGTGGTGAAAGGATCAATGCAACAAGAAGAGCTAACAATCCTAAATACATATGCACCCATTACAGGAGCACCCAGATACATAGGGCAAGTTCTTAATGACTTACAAAGAGACTTAGACTCCCACACAAAAATAGTGGGAGACTTTAACATTACACTGTCAATATTACATAGATCAACGAGATAGAAAATCAACAAGGATATCCAGGACTTGAACTCAGACCTGGAACAACTAGACTTAACAAAAATTTACAGAACTCTCCTCCCCAAATCCACAAAACATACATTTTTCTCAGTATCACATTATACCTATTTTAAAAGTGACCACATAATTGGAAGTAAACCACTCCTCAGCAATTGCATAGCATTTCAGAGATTTAAATAAAATATTGGTTGGCTGCTTAAAAAAAAAAGAAAGAAAATAGATAAAGAACTGTGGACAGCACATGGAAAAATGGAAAATATTACCAAAGAATGGGAATACATAATGGAAAATATTACCAAAGAATGGGAATGCATAAATCAAATAATTACATTCTGGAATGGAAAAAAAATAAGTTAAATTAAGAGTCATTGGATGGGCATAACTGGATAAGACTGCAGATTTTTTGGGGGGCAGAAGGACGAGGTCTCTGTCTGTCACTCAGGTTGGAGTGCAGTAGTGTGATCTCAGCTCACTGCAGCCTTGAACTCCCGGGCGCAAACAATCCTCCAGCCTCAGCCTCTCAAGCTGCTGAGATTTTAGGTGTGTCACCATGCCTGATACATAACAGCAGAAGAAAGTATTAGGAAATTGAAAGTCAGGCCAACAGAACATATTCAAACAGAAGTACAACAATAAAATTGAGTAAAAAGAGAGAGTATAAGTTAAATTGGATGTGGTATATAGCTCTAAAATACCTTTAAGTGGAGCCCCAGAATGAGAAGATAGAGTAAGTGGAAAGAAGAAAAATTTAATGAGTAATGGTTATGAGTTTTCTAAAACAGAGAAAGGAATTATAGGGGACTCAGGTGGCTGAGATTTGGAAGGCAGTGTATGTGCAAGAAGGTAGTTTCTCAGAGAAAGAGCTCCAGAAGTGTGCTCCAGGGTCCACTGAGCCTTGGGCTGCATTCTCAGCTAAGGACATATTAGAGTAAGATTCCCTGAGTCAGGACAAAGATGGGGACCAGGGGGTGATCAATGGAGCAGGTCGGACCTCACAGGGGACATAGACAACTCCACCAGTGAGATGGAAGAGACTGCACCAGACACACACTGGTTCCAGTGGAGATGCAGAAGAATTGCACCTTAGAAATAACTACTCTAGGCCTGCTCAAAAATAGCATGAAGTCAAAGGAAATAGTGAAGTGGGCAAACATATCACTGACCCTTAGCCCACTCCACACACCACACAGCTTCAAACAAAATAGACCAAGTTGTGGAAGCTTAAAAATATAAAATTTCTAGGGGGAAAAAAAAACAGGAGGAAACCAGAGATTAGGCAAAGATTTCTTAAGCATTCTTAACCATAAATAAACATATTTGGAAGTTGGACTTTATCAAAATAAACACTTCTGCTCTTTGGTCAAAACTATCAAAACATAAAAAGATATTACACAGACGAGGAGAATATATTCCAAAAGACTTGTATCCAGAACATAAAAATGAGTTGCAACTCGGTAAGATGGTTAACACCCTAATTCAATATTGGCAGAAAACAGGCATTTCTGAAAGATGGTATTTGGATAATCAATCAACACATTAAAAGATACACAGCATTTAGTGACCAGGAGAATGAGAATTAAAACCACAATGAGGTACCACCACCTGACTCCTGAAAAGGTGGAATTTTTTTTTTTTTTTGAGACAGAGTCTTGCTTTGTTGCCAGGCGCCAGGCTGGAGCGCAGTGGCACGATCTCGGCTCACTGCAACCTCCGCCTCCTGGGTTCAAGAAATTCTCCCGTCAGCCTCCTGGGTAGCTGGGACTACAGGTACGCCACCATGTCCAGCTAATTTCTGTATTTTTTAGTAGAGATGGGATTTCACCATGTTGGCCAGGATGGTCTCGATCGCTTGACCTCATGATCCACCTGCCTTGGCCTCCCAAAGTGCTGGGATTACACGCATGAGCCACCACATCCAGCCAAGGCTAAAATATATTTTAAAACAACAATACTGAGTAAGGCAAGAATCCAGAACAGCTGGAAACCTCTATTTCAGTGGAAAGAGGGGATGATTGTGCAACCTGCTTAGAAAATAGTCTGGCCGTTTCTTATAAAGTCAAACACACACTTGCCACACAGCCAGCAACCCTGATCCTGGACATTTGCCCAAGAGTAATGGAAAGGCATGTTCAACAACAGACTTACACATTTATATCCCTGGCAGCTTTACTCAGCAGTGCAAAACAGGAAGTGATCTCAATTTTTTCCAATTAGAGAATGAATAAATGTATTTTGGAATATTCATAAATGGAATAATATCAGCAATAAAAATGAATACAACACTGATTTATATGACAACATGGATGAATCTTAAAAACATTATTCTCATCAAAAGAAGCCAGACACAAAACAGTACACATACTTCCATTTATATTTCTATGGAATTCCAGAACAACAGAACTAAGGCATAGAGACAAATAGCAGCTGCCAGAGGGTAGGGGTGGGAAGATTGGCCAGAAGGAAATTGGAGACCCTTTTAAGGGTATCTGTCAAAACTCACAAACTGTATACCTCAAATGAGCACATCTTACAACTGATACATACTGCTTCCTTAAAACTTGGTGTAAAGCACTATGTTGTGTACTACGTACTCAGCCAAGTGGCCAGAATTGAAATGGTAGATGCTGTTGAGTGTTTGAAGAAGTGTGAAGCAGCAGGATCCCTCGTTGATATGATCTGGATGTGTGTCCTCTCTGAATCTCACGCTGAAGTGTAATCCTCAGTGTGGGAGGTGACTGGATCGGGGGCGGATTTCCTCGGAATCATTTAGCAACATCCTCTGGGTACTGTCCTCATGATGGTGAGTGAATTCTCATGAGATCTGGTCCCTTAACAGTGTGTGGCACCTTTCCCGTGACCCTTGTTCCTTTTCGTGTCATGTGACAGGCCTGCTCCACCTTTGCCTTCCGTCACGACTGTAAGGCTCCTGAGACTACCTGGAGCAGAGGAGATGCTGGTGCCATGCTTGGACAGACTGCAGCACCTGTTCTCTTTACGAATTACCCAGTGTCTGGTATTTCTTTGTAGCAACACAAGAATGGTCTACTGTCCTTCTCTACTGCTAGTGGGAGTGTACATTGGTACAACTTTTTTAGAAATCTATGTGGCAATTCTACTGAACTGAAAAAGCATATAACCAAGCAATTCCATTCACCGTTAAGGATGCCACAAAAATGGGCACATGCATGTGCCATAGTGTTTATGCAGCTTTGTCAGCTAGCCCTCCAACGAAAGCCATCCAGATGTCCGTGAGGAGTGGGAGGATCACAACAGAATGCAGAATGAAGGAGGTGCAACCACATGCAGTGACATGGATACATCTTACAAACCCAATTCCCAGTGTAAGAGTACAGCACAAAGGCGCATACCCTGTGTGATTCCATGCGTACAGAGTCCAGAGCCAGGTGAGTAGGCGCCTTGCTGGTCTGGCTTCCCTCAGAGAGGGCGGGGGTGTGCTGATGGGAAGCAGACTCCAGTGGGCTTCTGCAGGTGCCATAAGACCGTTCCCTGATCTCATTGCTGGTTACACAGATTTATGCGCTTTGTGAAATTTCAAGATGTACGTTTATAATGTGTGCAGTATTCTGAATGTTAAATTTACTTAATAAAAACTTTACATCAAAGTGTCAAAAAATACATGCTTCAATAGCAAACAAAATACCACACTAAAATTCAAAGAGATACAAATGGGACTGAAGATGTGTCGACGTGGACTGTGAGGGAGCTCTGTGGGTTGTGTGAAGGTGGTGTGAGATTTGGAAGTGGACTGGGGACATAGCAGGTGACAGGAGCCTCTGAAGGCAGCCCTGACTCATGGACTCTGGAGGCATCTGATTATAGGCACTTTTTTGGTAAATCTGGTATGTTTGTTTGCATAGGTGTTCTTGTACATGTAAAAGTATTTCAGAGGTTCATTTATTTCTTGTAAACAATACTTGACATCACTAATTTTGAATAAATGATATGCTTCCATAAGAAAAGGGGGGTATACGTGACCCACCTTGATTTCCTTCACAGAATTTGTAAAAAATTTT
This sequence comes from Plecturocebus donacophilus, assembly GCA_004027715.1. Classification (NCBI taxonomy): domain Eukaryota; kingdom Metazoa; phylum Chordata; class Mammalia; order Primates; family Pitheciidae; genus Plecturocebus; species Plecturocebus donacophilus. Next base: position 17,845 of record PVKP010036625.1, on the reverse strand, counting down.
TCTGAGAAATAAACACAAAATATTCCATGACTGACACTGAAAACTTTGTGACTCTTTTTGAGGAGCATAACTGGCCATGTGAGGAGAGATGCATTTCATTGATCCTTCATTCATACGTTAAGTATTTGCCAGCCGTTTATCTATCCATTTACAGTAAATACATTCAGCAAAGGGAATGAACACAGCATTATCATTCAAAATCAATAGCTCTACTTTGCGTCAATTAGAGAGTGAGACAGAGACAGAATCCACACATAACAGGGGCAAATCTGAACAGACCTGAGCCTTGATGGTGCCCACGGTGAGAACTGTGGGTGGAAGTGGAGAGGACCTCACACCAGCGGAGGCGCCTGACTTCACCTGAGTCCAAAGGGAGCCACACCCACCTCCAAGGTGCATGGTTGAGCAACACAGCCCTTACACTGCTTCCAGAAAGTGCCTTCAAAACTCAGTCGGTGCTATAGGCAGCAGTGGTTCATTTCTCAGAAAAACTGTTTACAAACAGACATTCTGTGAAGGAAATAAAGGTGGATCACGTGTACCCCCTTTTTTCTATAGAAGCACACCACTTATTCAAAATTAGTGATGTCAAATATTGTTTAGAAGAAAGAAATAAACCTCTGTCAATGCATGAGACAAAAATAAGCTTGGAAACCCTAATGATGCGTTAAGGTTGTGCTCACCCCTACAATTTTTGCAAGTGAAAAAAGAAAGAGAAGTATGCAGGTTCATTAATTCAGCAGGTGAGACTACAGGTGCAGTGGAGAATGAAAATGCTGCGCAGGTGCATTTGCCTTAGTGCCTGCCCTCCTCATGTTGGGATTTCTAGTCACACGATTAAACATCTCGTTTAAAATGGTAAGAGAATTAACTATTTTCACTTGTTCCAAGTCTTTCATATTAACAAGCGAACTGAATCCTATGATAACTTTATAAATGAAGAAATTTGAGCTTAGAGAGGTGAAGTCCTTGGACTAAGCAAGGCAATGACTTTGGACATCAGTACATTGAATCCCAAACTTTCCACTTTCATGTTTTTGCCTCTAGTTCATGCTGTTTACTAAAAATTTTTGGTTTTTATTTTTCAACTGTCACTATTAACTTGGCAAGGCAGACAATAGGGTTTATTCACTGTCGTTGGATATTTTGTCTTTGTTGAGGTCAGAGTGCTCCCTGGTCACCTAATCCTCCCCTTTCTTGCTGAAGAATGGACTCTGGAACATTGTTATCCTACGTGTTAGCAGTGTCTGTTTCTCACTTTCCACCATCTTTCCAGCATGCAAACAGATCCATCGCAGCAAAGTAGTGAACTGCCTCAATGCACTACATTTAAGGTATGCAATAGAAGTGTTCAGCTGAGTGTTAGTGGGGTGGGGAATTAATGCTGATTGGTCAATGAGGTAGCTTACTTTGGAAAAAAAATCACCAATCTGTTAAGAAACGAGTACAATGTTTAAGATGATTTAAATTCTTGTGTAGAACTAACTTTTCTATAGCATTCATTTTGTGAACCACCAGGAAAAAGTAGCTGGGGCAGAAATGATAGTTTAATTTACACGTCAGAAAGGCAGCCAAGAAAACACTGAACAGCTTGAGGATATAGTACTGCCAAGTCGCATGACTTAGAAATTCAATTCGGCTTTGTGAGGAAAATATTTCTCTTCCCACTTCTGCAGAAGGAAAAGTCCCAGGATCCTGGAGGCTGGATGGAAATGGCAGTCACCACAGCCTGGTTCCCCACAGTCCCAGCACAGGCACAGGACATGTGAGTCATTGGCTGTGGACACCCATCGCACGGTGTCCACGGGGAGGGCATTGGGACCCTGTTCTGCCATCGCCAGTCTCCAGCTTTGGTATATGTGCTTCACCTATCTACAGGATCAGTCAGGGGCCACCACAGTGGAGTTCAGAAAAGAGGTCCTGGTCACAGACCAAGGGCCAAGAAGAGGTTAGATGTGACAATGCGTGCTATGAGAGCAGGTTCCTGCCGTGATTTCAAAGGCTGGCCACTTCCTGTGTCTTGAGTCTCCGCATGTAGCTTGGTGTCTGGTGCATAATAGGTGTTTCATTAACACCTGTTGACTAAATGACCCTGCAATTAACAGTGATAACAGCAAAGCCAAAGGAACCTCTGGGACCCCTGGTGACTAAGAAGCCTGGTCAAGTCACGGGTCCAGTTACAGGCAGAGTCATGACACAAAGCCCAAACGGCTGCATATGTAGATTCAAAGCCGCTTTGTTTCTAGTGCTCTGTGATTATAATGAAATTCCTGAATGTAAAAGAAGGAACGTCCTCTTCAATACTTTATTTAGCTTAGAGATAGGAAGGTCGGGAGGTGTAAGCCACTGGTGAACATAGCACTGACAAGTTTGTGCATGAAACAGAAGGTTCCAGTATTTTTTCTCCACCATGTGGGCTTTCAGAGGCCACGTGCTACACACAATCTCCACTCCCTGTACATGCTGAGCACCACTGGGTGCCGAGTACAGCTCCTGCTGAGACGCAGGTCCTGCCCTAACAAGGTCCCAGTCTAGCAAGAGCAGTCAACCCGCAAGAAACTGATAAGATGTGGCGTGACGTGTGCACATTAGAGAAATGTTCTTGTTGTCCTGAAGAATATCCAAGAAGGACTGGCCAGCCCTGTGTGGGTGTTCAGACAAACATCACCAGAAAGGGGCACCTGACCTGGAGCCCAAGGAAGACGCAGACCTGTGGATAACGGACAAAGGCCATGCGGCTTGCAGCAGAGGGGAGCTCAGGACTGCTTGGCGTGGAGTCTGTGGGAGGAGAGTCAGGCAGCACAGGGACTCCTGTGTGGTATCAAAGGCACCAGGAGGCATTAGACCTGTAGCACCTCCACAACAGGTGGCATGCCAGATGTGGTTTTACAGAAATGACTCTAGCAGAGAAGTTGTATGGGAGCCATTATGAAATGGAAGGGGTAAACCTAGGAGCTGGGGGACCTGGGAGCGTTTGCTTTTCTCACTTGTGCTCACGGGCAGCACCACGGGGAGAAAGGCTGAGGCTTCAGAGGATGGAGCAGGATCAAGGGACCAATCTGTAGGACCAGAGATGGACAGACAGGACTGTGCTGAAATGCCTGGAGTGGGCATTTGGAAGGCTGGGGACATCCCGAGCTGAGTGGGAGTGCAGAGGAACCAGTTGGTCTGAGTCCGGGGAAAGGATCAGGAGCTTTGGGCATGCTGGTTTGGAGGTGGTGCCTGTGCTGCTGGGGCTTGCAGAGCCTGGAAAAGTCAGGCCAGCACCATACTGGGTGGGGTCACTCAGGGGAGACAACCAAGAGGGAAGAGACAGCAGGGAGTGGACAAGTTTGAGAGACGCCGAAGGTCAGGCTTGGGCTGATGAGGAGAAGGCGATGAGAGGGGCAGTGTCTGACGGAGCATGGCTGGAAGAGAAGAATTTGGAAACGTGGGCACCTAGAAAGGCAAGGATCCAGGTGGGGGCGCAGCCAGGGTGGATGGGAAGGCAGAAGCGAATGGCGGAGAAAATCCATCTCTGTTCTTCTCTGACTATCACACTGGGGATATAGCTCAGGCCGGACTCCCACCAGGTAAGGCTGGGGCTGGCAATCAGTGGAGGGTGGAAGGTTCTGCCTTCCTGTCTGGAATTGGGGCTCCTGGTGTTCAAAAAACAATGGAATGAATAAAGAGATCAACGAACCTCTCTTCCCTGAAAGGCCAAGGCGTGAGCCACACAATCTGTCAAAGTGCTTGACATGACACCCTGCACAGATCTGCATCAATTGAACCCTCCGTTGTAATGAGATTCAGTTGATTTGGCAAAAAAATTAATTGAAAGCAAATATTGCCATTAAAATCCTCAGTACCACTGTCCTAGGGTATTAACAACTTGGAAATTACCCATGCTAGAGAGTTGCCTGCACTGCAGTGCTCCAGCCAGGGAAAAAATACCCAGGGGACAGCTGTTCCCAAGTCCACGTCCCTGTAGGGCCACCCCTGTGTTCTCCTGCAAAGCTCATGGGCCGCCTCTGTGCCTTCCAGGGATTCCCGCTTCTCACTCATTGTGACGCGAGAACCCTGTGAACAGGACAGCCTCTCCTCCCCTGGAAATGGTGGCTGGGATCCAGAGTTGTTACCTGTGGGTGAACTGCAACCCCAAGGGACTTCTTGGCTGCAGGGAGTGTCGGTCTGGAGCAGAGGCAGAGCTGACAGGCAAATGGGCTTCTCACTTCATCTGTGGGAGTGTTCAAGATGTGACTGTGAGACACCAATGATCTTTAAAATCTCTTCTGTTAAAGTATAACTGCCACTGGGAAACAGGCCTTTTCATTGCTCCTCGGCCTTTGGGCTAAGATCAAACAGAAATAGCTCTTTCTTAAAACCTTCCCTTTCTCACCTACAAGAATTTCTCTGAAGTTGAAGCAAGAGTCTATGAAACATGTTTTCTCCAAATAGTATTATTGAACAAATACAATTGAGATGGAAGAAACAAGAATATTTTCTACACAGAATTAGCATGTTTCCTGCACAAGTGCAGATGAGCCTCAGTCTTTGCAAGATATCTCCCTCCCCACTGCTCCTGCCCAGAGACTGACCACTGGCTGGATGTCACTGGGCTGTCTGGGTCAATTCTGCACCAAGAGAATGAGGCCTTGGTGCCACCAGCAGGAACTCTAGGAAGGGTCCCACTCCGGGTCCCATTCAGCCTCATAAACGCCCACCTCTCCCCAGCACAAGCCTCTCTGGACAGCCGCAGCCCTTTGTAACACTCAGACACTGTCCCTAGTTCTACACTTTGCTTCTCCTCACAGTAATGCACCGGCCTGGGCAGTCTGACTGCGGCTCAGCAATGCCCATCTCTTGCCTCCTTCCCAGCAAGTGAAGGATCTCCCTCCACTGACTGCTCAGTGTCAGAGGAGCTACCCCACTTGCTCAGTCCAGTGGGTTGAGGGCAGGGCTGACATGTGTCACCAGCAGGTCAAGCATTTAATCATCAGCATGAGAACTTCTAGCTAACCAGGAAGCTGAGCATCCAGGCTGTGCAGATCCCAGAAGTCCCAGACTTTGTCCCTGGCTGCTGAGTCTCCACATGAAGGACACTTGTCCTGGGGAGCTCCTCGACCCAACTACTCAGGAGGCTGAGGCAGGAGAATCACTTGAACCCAGGGAGTGGAGGTTGCAGTGAGTTGAGATCACACCACTTTAGCTAAGTGAGAAATTCAGCTTCATTCTGAAAGCCCTGAGGTTAGGGAGATGTTTGTTACTGCAGCATGACCTCCCCTGTGCTGACGGATACACCTGCCTGGAGCATTATAGATATCCTTCTTTTGAGTGCTGGAGCCATGAAATGCTCTTTTCTTCTCACACCTGCCAGGCTGTGCCTCTGTCTGCCTCCTTGCACTCCCACCATTGCTGGAATGCAGCTCTTGCTGGTGGCACCATCACCCTCATATTCTGCCAACCCCCACACTGCCTGCCTGCCCCTCTGTCTAGCATGGGCCCCATGAGCAGGTGCTGTGTCTGTCTCAATTATTGTTAGAGGCTCAGTATATGCCCAGGAATGTTTGTGCAACAAATAAATGAATGACACCATTTTTTAACAAAGAGAAGAAAAATTGTATAATGCAAATGACTACTCACTAATTTGTTGTTTATGTGAGTTAACAGTATTTTGTGTTGGATTTTTTTAAACGGGACATATATATTATACAGCCACTAGAATTTAATTTTAATTAAAAAGACATTTCTGCTGAAGTTGTTTTTGGTTTCCTCTTTTGATGTCTCACATGATTCATGAATAGTTCTGCTTGATGCTTTTCTCTTCAGCAATGTGAGAGACTGGAAGATAGCCACATTTTCAGGAGCAAGGCTGCCTGTTTGCCTCGAAATGTAGTCAACTCAGACATGAACAGACGCCTGCCTAAGTGGGACTCCAAGGGTGGTGCGATGGAGTTCTTATCCCAGGATATCAGACCGCTCAGAGGGCAGAAAGAACAGGGTGGGGAGGGGTTTCCCGTTCACCTAGTGAGCTGCACATGAAAAGGTGGCCTCATTTAGTCATCAGTGAATAAAAACCTTGCTCTGGTTATATTAACTATTTCTCACCACAGAGTCACTATTTTACTCACTTTCAGCTGTTAGTGAAGACTTGCCATGTGCCAGTGTCTGTAATATCTTGGCAAGAAAGCCACAGCCCTTGTCATCAGAAGCTTGGAGCTTCTTTTTCTGGTCCTTAATAAGCTAGCTTACCCCATCTACCCACAACCAGTTCCTGTTACAACGCATGAACACGCACACCCACAGATACACACATGCACAAACACAAAAAATGCATGCATCTGTGGCATATGTGCACATGCACACCATATTCATGCAAATGTACACGCAGGCATGCACTCATCTTCAGACTCAGAGCGTGGGAGTGGGCTGCCAGGTCCAGGGTGCTCATGAGCCACAAGACACAGCTGGTGGCTGCTGAGCCTGAAAGCATTTCTTTTTTTTCCTTTTTTTTTTTTTTTTTGAGACAGAGTTTTGGTCTTTTGCCCAGGCTGGGGTGAAGTGGTGTGATCTTGACTCACTGCAACCTCTATCCCCTGGGTTCAAGCGATTCTCCTGCCTCAGCCTCCTGAGTACTGGGATTACAGGCCTGCACCACCATGCTGGGATAATTTTTTTGTATCTTTTGTAGAGACAGCGTTTCACCATGTTGGCCAGGCTGGTCTCAAACTCTTGATCCTGTAATCTACCTGCCTTGGCCTCCCAAAGTGCTGGGATTACAGGCATGAGCCACCGTGCCCAGCTGGCCTGAAAGCATTTCTGCGATAGCCTGCAAGGGAGCCATGGATGACCACAGACTGTTTTTAGGCAGATGCCACTGCACTTTTGTCACTGTGATATGTTGACAAGCTTCTGCGCTGTGATACCGCAATCATCACTTAACTGAAGGGATGTTATCTGCTTCGGGGAACTTTGCCAAATGCTTCTCCTTCTCATCTTCAAAAGGCAATCTCATCAGTGTGCGGACCATGTAGAAAGATGATCACCTGCCTTCAGGAGGTGGAGCTGCCGAGACAGGCAGACCCCAGAGAGGGTCGAGCAGGGAGCGGTTATGTTCTGGCCGGGGAGCTGGGTGTTCCGCCGGCCCCAGCGGTCAGCTCCGGGACACCAGGAGTCCATTTAGCCAAGGGAAAGTTCCACCTACTCACACGAGTCAGAGTCTCACTTCCTTAATTAAGAGAAGCACCCTTGTTTTCTCTGCTCAAAATTTTCTGATGGGCACAGACCCCAACCACCTTATTACAAAGCATAAAATGATCATTTCTGTCATGGAGAATACAAAGAAATGAGGAAAACCCTCAAATTTCTGGGGCCTCTTTGTGGCACACAGGAGTGCTTGCCAAATGTCTTGCTGTCTTTACTTTTGGGGGAAATTCTCTTCCTTGGTCAAAACCTTCTCTTTGGTTGGGGTGGAGGATGCACCTGGCATTGCTGCTTGCCCAGGCACAAGGACAGAGGGTTGGGCTAACCAGGGCCTTTACTCAAAAGGGTAATATTCTTTTTATTTTTGTTTTTTGAGATGGAGTCTCGCTCTTGTGGCCCAGGCTGGACTGCAGTGGCATGATCTCGGCTCACTGCAACCTCCACCTTCCAGGTTGAAGTGAATCTCCTGCCTCAGCCTCCTGAGTAGCTGGGATTACAGGTGCGTTCCACCACACCTGGCTAACTTTTGTATTTTTATTAGAGACAGGGTTTCACCATGTTGAACAGGCTGGTCTCGAACTCCTGACCTCACATGATTCACCTGCCTCGGCCTCCCGAAGTGCTGGATTACAGGTATAAGCCACCGTGCTGAAGGGCAATATTCTCCATTCTGCTTTTACACTCATAAATAATTGGCGATGAGAAAGGAAGATACAGTGACATGAGGCCTTGAGACAGTGAACCATGTGCTCCCCAGTCCCTGCCATGGTCCCTCTCTCGGGGGCACCCCAGCCCTTGCACATTTTATGTTGAAACAAAGTGAGAGGCTGAGCTTGAAAACCTTCAGTCAACAGAACTGAATATTAGGCTTCAGCAATGCGGGAAGGAACTAGTTCACCACCCTGTTCCTTTTTGGGGGCCAACAAGCTATCCCTCAGAGCTGGGAAATGTTTGCTTGTGAGCTGCAGAGCCTGAGAATCAGCAAAATATTTCTTGTTAATGTGGGGGATGAAACAGTTATGCTGAGTAGACATATTTCTCCACTGAAAACTGCAGAAATTGATTTTTAAAGCTACTGTAGAAAATGCCATCTTTCCCATTCCTTCTTCTGTTGTGAAAATACAGTTCCATGTGAGCACATTTCTGCACCTATTCCCTTATTTCTCTACGCAATAACTAAGAATTTTGTCAGATTCTTTCACTGGGATTTGGCCTTGTATCATTTCAGTGAAAGTGTATTTTCAGGTAGCCTGAGCCTGACTGACCAGAGCTGAAAGGAAAACGTCAGAGACCATCTTTGCAAAAGGACAGAGAAATGATGTGAATGTTGACTGCTTTTCAAATGACTGACAAATAATTAATAAAGGGAATGGCTTCAGCCATTAATAACTCCTTACAAATTAAAAGATGTTGCATGTCCTGAACCTACAATAGTCACATGCGAGCCCAAAACTAAAAAGAACTGATTCGTCTCAAGAGCTATCAGGATTCCACATTAAACCTTATAATGAGCTGCATGTATGATTTGGGCAGCCCCTTAGTGAGATGTGAGCAGCTACGGCCTCTTTGAAAGCATGTATGTGAGAGCCCTACCATCCTTGATAAACATCACTGGTTCTGGGTCTAGCATCAAGCTCACAGCAAGGGCAGTGCCTGGGATAAGCGTGGCCACGAAGTGCTGGGTGGGGGCTCTTCCTCCTCACACAGAGCATCACGTTGTATGTGTCTCAGTAACAAGTCAGGCTGCAGACAGCCCTTTTTATGAATGTGAAAATAAAAACCCCAGTAGCAGCATTTTTGCCAATGCATTTCAGTGGAACTTGCCTGTTTTTAGAAACCATTCTCACTGAAGGAATGCACACCCCGTGCTGTGCTTCAGCCTGCTCTTAACTTAAAGCTGGAATCGTGTCCAGTGAGTGTAACACTGGCCGGACAGTGGGCCAATTTCCAGTTTTCAGGATTTGATTGGTGAGTCCTCCTGGGAACCCTTGTGCTCTGTCCCCTCTCTCATGATATTTATCAAGTTACTACTCATCAGAATCCTGGTATAGCAAGAGGCAGAGACAACAACTTAGAGAGGGAAGGGACTGTCAGCTGCAGAGGACCAGTGGCACAGCACATTTTGTATTTAGAGTGAGTCACTTTGGGGTGACAAGACTAAAATCTAGAGTGAAGAAGTTACGTGTCTGTAGTCCCAGAACAAACTCCCATGGGTCCAAATGGCAGAGGGAGCATGGAGTTCTGGGATTGCACTTCATGTGGCAGCCTGAGTTTAGGCTGGAATCAAAGCCTGTGAATCAGCTGGCATCCCCCTCTCTGTCGTGGGTCTCCCCCTTCATTTGAGAGCAATTTCTGAGACAGGGAGAAAACAGAGTATGTTAGGTCAGTGTCTGCATCCTGGTGGAGACTATCTTCACGCTGGCTGTCGTTGTCAATTCTGCACTGAAATGCATCCAAGTGAAGGGTTTCTTTGCCTGACACCGAGCTATAAACTCCTGTGGACTGAGATAAACCAATTTGGAAGGAGGGCTATTATCCCACTACATGGCAAAGGGGAGAAAATAAGCAATAGGCTGATGCTGAGAAAAGCCTCGATAAATGGGAGATTCACTGCATTTGGCATGGCTTCAAAGCAGTTTCAGCTTCTATTTTAATAAAGTGACATTGAAAATAACCCCAAATTTCTTTTTAAACTCCTAAGATGAAAAATCCTTTTAGGTATTTCCTGCTATAAAAATAAGTCCAAATGTTAGGTGAAAGGATTCTAAACTATCAGCTCCATGCTCCGTGGGTTGTCCTGTGACTCTCAGCCCCAAATTGATGCTGTGAACATGATCATTATCTCCTGCCAAGGACCAGGGGAAAGAGCCGAGCAGTGAGTCTCGTGCTGCAGGCTCCTTTGATTTCTGTATCATTAAATAGTAAAACAGTAAATGGAAGCTACTGGCCCAAATTCTAGGGATGCCACAAAATTGGATTACAGTGAAAAGAACGTGCACCCTTCAATTAGGGACCTGAATCAAGATTCCTTCATTAATGAAAATTCATCGAACACTGGGGGGAAGGCTCAACGCTGTCCATGGTGCTGAAACGACATCGGGGGAAGAGAAGACAAGAATCTCACCAAAATCACCAGCGCCCCACCCAAGATGCAGAACCATATGCTAACCTCTAGATCCATGAATAATAAGAAATGCGTAATTTTTAAATACAAAACAAAAACCAACAACACATCTTTGTTCTCATGGAGCTTACAGCTTACATTCTAGTACATGGACGTAGTCAACAAAGAGAAAATAAATGAAATCTGTGGTTAATTAGATGATAAATGGTATGGAGGAAACCAGGGAGGTTTAAAAAAAGGGTGAACCATGGGCACAGCTGGGACACCTATGTGTATACACACACACACACACACACACACACACATGTTTCTATCTATGTCTCACTCCAGGGTAAGCTGTAAGATCTGCACACATATACAGACAGACAGACACACACACATCCACACACTGACATGAACACACTTCTCACTGTGTTTCTCTAGAGAACCCTGATTGATACAATTAGTCATAACAAAATGTATCAAAGTAAACTAACATATTATTATTTTATCTTGACAAACATACAAAGAAATCTAACCTTTTTTCCCCAAACATCTTCCCAGATGTCAAAATGAATCTCATCAGGGACCAGACACAATGGAAGCCAGAGAGGTCTGCCACCTGCTTCACAAAGAACCTCAGGACTCTGAGATGCTTCCTTGTATGGGAGAATTTTATGTTAAATTAGTAATTCTGAAATTAAAATGACAAAAAAATAGATTGCTTGAGTGATGTTGGTCCCACTCATTCACCACTTAATTTGTTCCCTAAAAGCTGTCGACAGGGGATTTTATTAAGCTAGCAATCAAACCATTTAATTTTTCACCAGGCTATTTTGCAATTGAAAATTCAAATTGTACAATAAAGCAAATATTTATTTAATTCATTTACTTAACTTCTACTGGATAGTTCTACTACTAACTTACTTATGTGGGTTTTTTTTCATAAGAAGGGAAGGAAAACGAAGTCACCTCTCCCACTGACAGCTGCAGGGCCCATGCTGAGGTCAGGGGTCCCTCCTAGGGAGTGAATGGCCCCCTGGAGTCTTGAGTGTGGGATGTGTTGACAGCTGTACACCTTGTTTCTGATCAAAATAACCAGAAAGAAAGAAGACACAAATCAGCCACTACCATTACCTCATTCTTACATTATCTGTCACAGGAAGTTACCATGTTTGTTTCCATTTATACATAAATGCCACCAATGTCAATTCTATTTTTGACATTGGAGTCAAAAATCTATTTTGAATCATGGTGACTAGAATGGAGGATAGGCCACGCTGCCACTCCATCCCTCCAGGGAAGCCAAGGTTTCTTGGGTGTTAGTTTCAGGCTTGCACAGGTAAGAACAGGGCTGACCCCAGGGATGCGCCAGTTCCAGAGACAGTGGCCCAGCCTGACCTTGCTCTGTGTGTGCTCCTGGGCCAGTGTGAGAAGCTCTTGGCAATTCCCAGCTCTGGACGCTGGCAGGCAGTGCCCCCTGTGGAGTGCAGTGGATGAGGCTTTCCCCACTCCGTGGCCAGGTCCTGTGCACAGTCCCTAATGGCCAGCGTTCCTCTGCCCCACGTCCCACTCAGGGCACACTCTAGCCCTCCTCCAGACATGGTCCCGAGCCTTGCACCTCTCTCCACACTAGCCTCCAGCTCCTGATGGTGAGTGACCTGTGGGATCCAGAGCCAGCTGAACTCAAGTCTCAAGAGCAACTCTATCCTTGGAGAGGGGAAAGGGCTCCATTGATGCAATGGGAAGCTTGGTTGAACAAGACCATCCTTGTCTGATAATGGGCTTCTCATCTGCCCAGCAAGGTTCCATTTACTAAGGAAGCCGCTCTCCACTCAGGCTGGATTAGGCCTGCCACTGTGTGCAGAGCTTGTGCGCAGAACGATTTTTGAAGTCTTCCATTGAGTAAACTGACTGTGCACTAAGTAACTTTGCTTTGCTGGGCAACATCCATCCTAAGCCGGCATTTGCCCAAATCTGCGCTGTTGACTTCAGGCAGTTTTATTGACGCGTTTGGGGCCTGCAGTGTATAGGATAGAAACACAGATTCAAACCCGGGGTTTCAGTCCTGGCCTGCCCAAGTCTGCTGTGTGACTCTGCAATGCACTTAGCCCCTCTGTGCCTCAGCTTCCTCCACTGCCAGATGGGGGTGATCCTGTTGGGGGCACAGACCTCAGAGGTCAGCCATGAGGGTCAGAGATGCTGTGCAGTCATGTGTCACTTGACAATAGGAACGCATTCTGAGAAATGCATCAGGAGGCGATTTTGTCCTTGTGCGAGCCTCCTAGCGGGTACTTATGTCACACTCTTGGAGGTACAGCCTCCAGCACACCCAGCCCGTCTGGAGTAGCTACTGCTACAAACCTGGACAGTGTGTGCCTGTGCTGAATACTGTAGACAATCGTAACACAATGGTAAGGATTTGTATATCTAAACATAGGAAAGCTACAGTAAACACGTAGTATTATAACCTACAGGACCACTGTCAGCGGTGCAGTCCATAGCTGACTGAGGCATTTTATGTGGCATCCGACTGCACATGTGAGGCAAGTAGGATGGCGCCTGGCATGATCACACACCTGCTCTTTGCCATCACTGTTTGGACCCTTCAGAGTTTAGGTTCTGATCAACCCTGTTCTTCACGGCCCTTTTCTATGTCTGAAAATCATGGTGCAAATTATGGCAATGGATTTAATGCAAGGTGGAGCTACGAGCCACATCTCCATTCCTGCCATGGATATCAAATCTCCCATATTTTCAAAAAGCCACAGCACTCCTTCTAGTCCATTCTCAATCATACGTCTCAGTCACAGAAACAACAGTAAAATAAAGGTAGAAATAGCAGGGGAAGGGAATTCCCATCTTTAAGAAGCTTTCTTCCTTATAAGATGGAGACAGGACTGGGGAGGAAGGGTAGGAGGAAATTGAGATTCCATATATGTGGTTGTGTACTGCTTACTCATGACAGGTTTCTGTGTCTCTAGAGATGCTCACAGCACACAATGCCTTCCCACTGATAGCTCAATGTCTCCCACTTTATTTGTGCTCAGCTGTTGTTATAGGGTCAGGAGGAATAAGGGGGAGTTTGGATTGGGAAGGGCTCAGAAGGCTGGTCAGTGTGGTATCAGAGCAAATGCCAGGGCTGCGGGTCTCAGCTGGGAGAGAGGTGGGCTTTTCTGCAAGACAGTGGCTTCAGTCCAGCAGTTTTATCAATTGGCCTTGCCCAAAGGCCACTGCCCAGCCAAAACAAAGCTTATGTTGGCAGTGTTTCCACCAGGCCAGTGTCTGAAGACTGTTCCTTCCCTCCACCCCAGGCTCATCTGGAGAGGGATCAAGCCGTTCCCCGTCATCTGGTGTGTGACACACCCCCCACCCACCCACCAGGGCTTCCCTGGTGGTTCCCCTTGGATCTGCAGGATCTTAGGAGACCCTCAAAAGACAGCACTCCCCCCCCCCACAGTCCCCAGAAACTCTGGATCCTGGCACATCTTGCACTCTCACCTCTGGGAATAAGCAATACCTTCAGAGGCTGAGCGTTTATCAAGAGATTGTTTCCTTCTAGCAAGGACAACTGCAGTTTGGCTCTTTGAGATTTATGGACAATAAAACCTCCCGCACACATAAAGAAGTGCTCACGACAGCCACACGGTGTGTCTGGCAGGGACTGCAGAGGAGGAGAAGAGTCTCCTCCTCCGCGATGTCATTCTGTTATCCCAGCCACCTTTTAACCTCCCAGTGTATTGTTTGCATCCATGGAGAGGAATGGAAATGCATCCTAATGCAGATGTCCCACTAGCTGGAGGACAATCAGAGGGCTCTGGAGGGGAACCAGCCCAACAAAACAATAGCCCAGAGTCCGCAGATAAATATTACATCAAACAGCAAATCTCTGGAGTGCAATTGATCCTTGGGTAATAAAGATTGAACACAAAGATTTCCCCCAAAGGTGACCAGCACAACTTACACGAGTTTTCCCTTTGCAAAACCACCTCCAAAGAGGGTTTTGGCTCAACGCTGCTACATTTGCTGGTATCTGGCCCTCACAAGGCGGAACCAAGAATTAATGCATAACAAAGCCCCCCAGACTCTGCAGCTGGAAGAGCTCACTACCCTGAGGACTAAATGCATCTCTCTTCCTTCGCTTCTGGGATCAGAAGTTGCTTGAAGGGGAAATGGGAACTCAGGATGCTGACTCCCAGCCTGCATCCATGACAAGTACCTGGGACTCAAATAGTGATTCTGCCCCTCAAAGCCTGGGGTGGGGCCCAGAAATATGCCATCAAATGAGTGCCCAGGTACGCGAATCTACTCCTGAGCCACAGCCACACTGAGAACTGCTGCTGCTTAGAGGAAGATGAGGTTGGGGAGCAGCCTCCTTTGTCTGTCTGTCCAAGGCGAGAGAGCCTGAGGTCCAAGGATGGAAGGAACAGAGGAACTGCTGCAACCCAGAGTGAACCAGACCCAGGTGTCTGCAACAGGTGGACCAGAGGGTCTGACTGCTCAGTGAAGACAGTTGGAAGGAAGGTGGATGTTGGGCAGCCATGCTGGGGAGGCTGGGCGGGGAGATAACAGAGACATCCGCACTTCAAAGGCCCTCAAGAGGCACTGTGGAGCGATTGTTCCTAGGAATCTCCCAAGGCTGAAGGCAGCTTAGGGGCATAAAGAGGAGTTTGAGATTTTCCTGAGCACCACCTGCAGAGCGCTTTGTGGGCGAAAATTGAGGGGTCATGGCAGAGCACCCAGAGCAGGGGCTGCTGGAGTAAGACTGCATGTCAGGGGCTGGACCACGGCAGAGCAGCCCCACCCTGGACCTCTTACCACTTCCAGGCTCTTTCCAGAGGCTTCAGTGGATCTTGGAAGCCAGAATCTCACCACCACTCAGGAAGGGTGGTGGGATGTCATGCAAGTAATGCACACAGGTGACACACAGGAGATGCATACACAGAGGGCACACAGGTGACACACAGGTGACACAGGAGATGCATAAACAGAGGGCACACAGGTAGCACACAGAGGTGGCATAATCAGGTAGTAGACACAGATGATACAGGTGGCACAACAGGTGGCACAATCTGGTAGTGCACAGGTGACACGGGTGGCATACAGGTGACACACAGGTGGTAGACATAGATGACACAGGTGACAGGTGGCATACAGGTGACACACAGGTGGTAGGCATAGATGACACAAGTGACACACGCAGGTGGCATACAGGTGACACACAGGTGGCAGACACGGGTGACACACATAGGTGACACACAGGTAGCAGACACAGGTGACACACACACAGGTGGCACACAGGTGACACACAGGTGGCAGACACAAGTGACACGCACAAGTGGCACACAGGTGGCAGACACAGGTAACATGCACAGGTGGCACACAGGTGGCAGACACAGGTGACATGCACAGGTGGCACACAGATGACATGCACAGGTGGCAGACACAGATGACACACACAGGTGGCACACAGGTGGCAGACACAGGTGACACGCACAGGTGACACACAGGTGACAGACAGGTGGCATACAGGTGACACACACTGGCAGGTCAGCAGTCCCAGGGCTCTGCTTTCAGCTGCCACTTGGCTTTCTTGGAAATAGCAGCTTCACCAGTCCTCGGCAAAGGATGGCTGATAGCTCATGAGAGCTATGCCCAGAGCTTCCGCCTGTTTGGTGATGACTAAGCCCAAGCTGAGAAGAGTAAATCTGAACTCCGTTCACCTGTGATGTGCTGGGTCTTTGCCAGAACCCCTGGTAGGAGGATCCAACCAGGGCAAAGTGGCCAGTCTGGATGGAGGTGCCTCTCCTGACCATCACACCACCACCGTGATACTATTGAGGGGTTCTTTGGAGATGACCAGGTCCTGGCCACAGACACACAGCCCCAGTTACACCAAGCCAGTGCCTCAAGACTGTTCCTTCCCTCCTCACCAGCCTCATCTGGAGCCTGGCCACCGGGGGGAGAATGCAGGTGAGATTCTACCAGGTACAGACGGTGAGGGTTTCTGAGTGCAGTCATCTGCTCCTTTCTGCCCTGGCAACCTGGGACCATGGGTGGGGGGTGACTCCCAGAGTCTGGCTGCTTCTTTCTAATCCTGGGCTCCCCTCTTAGGAGCTCAGATGGGTGGTTTGTCCACTTAGCGTTTTACTTCAGTTTCTTCATCAGTAGAATAAGCGGAGTCTCAGCAGTTATCTCCACAGCCTTCTGGAGGTCTGCAGCAGATGACTTTACGGGGAAAAAGACAGTGCCTCACATATAGTAAGACCCAGTAAATATACACAATTATCACCGAAGAGTTTTACCACTGGACCTCGAGAATCAAATTGTAGCTTCCCTATATTATGTGACTTTCTCTCAGTGGAATCAGGAAAATGCTTTATTTCTGATGAAGTCTTCACACCTTAGGGTGGAAAAAGGCCTCATCAACATCTACAAATGTTAATAAGCTTGTTTATTTTCTTGCGGGTTCGCTGATACCTGGGGAGTGAAGTGGGTGGCCGCGGGGGTGGGGCACTGTTCCTGTCCTCGTCCCGGGACCTGGGGGGCAAGACTGGTGAACCCTCCTCTGCCGCTTCCTGCATCGTTCCCATCCTTCATTTTCTGGTGACGGAAAGTCTGAGGGACTTCCTAGGATGAGGTTAAGGGAAGGCGGCCCATGGTCCTGGAGGAGCAATTTCAGTGAGGAAATCTCAAGACTGCAGGAAACCGGTCAAGTGAAAACAATAACAAAGAGCATGTCCGTAAAAGAGCAGAGTTAGGACCCAGTGACTTGCGGCAAACTTAACTCCACCTCCGGGTCCTTTAAAGGTGACTTAAAATAGGAGGCCAGGGGCTTCCGGACTGCAGAGGCATGAGACTCCTGGAGGGCCCCAGCCTCAAGGGTTTGACTCAGTGGTCTCGGTCTTGGGGAACCCAAGAATCTGCCTTTCTGATGAGTTCCAGGAGATGCTGCTGCTGTGCCAGGCACGTACATCAAGGCTTAGGTCTCCGTCACCCGGTGTACTGGGGGGAGGAACAGGCGAGAGAAAGGCTGATGGAGGAGGGAGCTTTCCCAGGCCCTGCTCAGTGTCTCCCAGCTCTGCAGGGGGCTGCCCGTGGAGACCACCACCTTTGCCCTCCTGCTGCAAAAGCCTCCCAGAGGCTCATGGGCAAGGGTTGCAGGAAGCCCTGTCATTCGTGAAGGTTTTCTACCCCGATACAAGGTGATTGGCACGTTAACCTACAAGCAATGTGCCGCCTGGCTTAGGGTCTTCACCTTTCCTTTAATTCAGCCACGTCCCAACACCACCCGCACTCTTCAGATTTCTCAATACAGCAGTTCAGTTTCCAAAGCCTTACACATCCCAGCCAGCCACAATGCCAGAAATACAGCTCAATGGGAGCCTTTCTATTGCATGACACCTGGCTGTGGAGTTTTTTTTAAGATACAATTTATAATCATAAACATCATTTAGAAAAAAGAAAGTTCAGAAAAATTTTTCCAGTTGTATCACCATCACCTGCCTCCTGGGTTTGTCTTCTGGATTCTTGTGAGCTCCTTGACTTGGGCCTGGCTCC
>PVKP010036624.1:0-22312 GCA_004027715.1 Plecturocebus donacophilus | reverse complement strand
TTTTTTTTTTTTTTTTTTTTTTTTGAGACGGAGTTTCATTGTTGTTGCCCAGGCTGAAGAGCAATGGCAGGATCTCAGCTCACCTCAACCTCCATCTCCCGGATTCAAGCAATTCTTCTGCCTCAGCTCCCAGGTAGCTGGGATTACAGGCATGCACCACCACACCCAGCTAATTTTGTATTTTTAGTGGAGACAGGGTTTCTCCATGTTGGTCAGGGTGGTCACACCCAGCCCGGCATATGTAAATCTTTATGATGGCTACGTAAGCCTCTTGCCAGTCTCAGAACTCAGGAAGTCAAGGACCTGGGAGCCCTGAGAAAAAGCAGGGGTCAAGGGAGTTAGCTCCCCTGTCTCCCAGTTCCCCCAGGAGGGTAAGAGTCTGGCTTCAGTCATGCTCCAACATGCAGACTACTTTCTGTCCTAAAGATATGAAAAGTTTGTTTCTACCCACCCCTCACATACAAGTCAATTGGCTAACACAGGTGGTCGCCCCACTTACCATTATAAAGTTAGACTGCAGCCAGGCAATGGTGGCTCACGCCTGTAATCCCAGCAGTTTGAGAAGCCGAGGCGGGCGGATCACTTGAAGTAAGGAGTTGAAGACCAGCCTGGCCAACATGGTGAAACTCCATCTCTATTAAAATACAAAAAAGTAGCTGGGCAGGGTGGCAGCACCTGTATTCCCAGCTACTGTGGAGGCTGAGGCAGGAGGATCACCTGAATCCGGGAGGTGGAGGTTGCAGTGAGCCACTGCACTCCAGTTTGGGCAACAGAGGGAGGCTCCGTCACAAGAAAAAAAAAAAAAAGCTGAACTACGTTTGACTAAAGGTATTGTCAAGTCCTCTTACTTGAGGACTAGTCATTGTTTATCTTGAAAACATGGTATTGCAACCGCCCCTATAAACTTGGGAAGAAAGGAGAGGGAGAAATGAAAAGAAACCAGGCTTGCAGTGTGCTCAGCATTGATCTCAGGACAGCTGCTCCCTGACCTGCTTCCCCATAGACATCTGGTGCCTGTTGTCCCACAGTCATGTAGCCAATCACAAGATTATTGTTCCCCCTAACTTCTCTCAAATCACAGCTTGGACATTACACAACATTAAGTGTTCCCTTTAAGATATCCTTCAAGTATTGCTGGAACTGCTGACTCAGCTGACCTGAAGGACCCCACGAGAAGCTAACTCCCCTCAAAATGCAGCTTCTACACCCTGATGATTTCATCCCCCTGGGATCATGCCATTGCACTCCAGTCTGGGCAACAAGAGCGAAACTCCTTCTCAAAAAAAGAAAGAATAATATGTATTCAATAATAAAACCAGCCCATCGCCCTCCACCAACCCCTTAAAAGCCCAGCCCAGAATTCCTTGGAGAGAGATTTGAATGTCTCCTCCCATCACCTCGCCAGCACTTCTGCAATCATTCAACTTTCTCTGCTGCGTCCCTGCTGTCTCTGAGTCATGGAGCTGTGACTGCAAAGCAGGCATACAAACCTGCTGTTACTGTAACAATATGAGATTTGAAATTTTATCTTGGCCAGGTGCAATGGCTCGCGTCTGTAATGCCAGCACTTTGGGAGGCCGAGGTGGGTGGATCACACGGTCAAGAGTTCGAGATGAGCCTGGCCAACATGGTGAAACCCTGTGTCTACTAAAAGTACAAAAATTAGCTGGGTGTGGTAGCACATGCTTGTAATCCCAGCTACTCAGGAGTCTGAGGCTGGAGAATCACTTGAACCCAGGAGGGGGAGGTTGCAGTGAGTCGAGATTTCACCATCGCATTCCAGTCAGGGCAACAGAATGAGACTCTGTCTCATAAAAGAAAGAAAGCAAGAGAGAGAGAGAGAGAGAGAGAAACAGAGAGAGAGAGAGGAGAGAGAGAGAGAAAGGAGAGAGAGAGGAGAGAGAGAAAGAAAGAAAGGAGAGAAAGAAAAGAAAAGAAAGAAAGAAAGAAGAAAGAAAGAAAAAGAGAAAGAAAGAAAGAAAGAAAGAAAGAAAGAAAGAAAGAAAAGAGAGAGAAAGAAAGAAAAGAGAGAGAAAGAAAAAGAGAAATTTTATCTTGAAAACAGGATAATGGTTTCTACCTGCTTGGCTATAACGAAGGATGATATACTTCTTTTTGCCTTTGCAATCTTTTAGCAGATTTCCAGTGATGTGCATCACATTCTAACTTAATGCTTATTCAGGCCAGGTGCAGTGGCTCATGTCTGTAATCCCAGCAGTTTGGGAGGCCAAGGCGGGTGGATGACCTGAGGTCAGGAGTTTGAGACCAGCCTGGTCAACATGATGGTGTATTTTTCTACTAAAAACACACAAAAAATTAGCCAGGCGTGTTGGTAGGCACCTGTAATCCCAGTTACTGGGGAGCCTGAGGCAAGAGGATCACTTGAACCCAGGAGGTGGAGGTTGCAGTGAGCTGAGATCGTGCCGTTGCACTCCAGCCTAGGCAACAAGAGCAAAACTCCTTCTCAAAATAAAAAAAAAAAATAATTCTTGTTCAATAATAAAACCAGCCCAGCACTAAGAGCTTGAGGTGGAAAGATCACTTGAGGTCTGGGGTTCGAGGCCAGCCTGGGCAACATAGCAAGACCCTGTTTCTACAAAAAAGAATAATAATTAGTGGGTGTGGTGATGCACAGCTCTAGTCCTAGCTACTCAAGAGGCTGATTGAGCCCAGGAGTTCAAGGCTGCAGTGAGCTATGATCTCACCACTGCACTCTAGCCTGGGCAATGGAGTGAGACTCTCTCTCTAAAAATAAGTAAATACATATGAAATTTAAGGCCAGGTGTGGTGGCTCATGTCTGTAATCCTAGCACTTTGGCTTTGGGAGGCCAAAGTGGAGGGACCACTTGAGGCTGAGTGTTAAGATCCACCCAGGCAATATAGTAAAACCCCCAACTCTACAAAAAATAATAATACATTTTAAAACTTTTCTTTTTTTTTGCCTTTCCGCGCTACCTGCTGAGGGCTCCATATGGCATTGTTCTGGATTCCCATCGTAACTTAAAGGGAAACCTTCACAATGTCCAGAGCCCTTGATGTCCTGCAAATAAAGGAGGAGGATGTCCTTAAGTTCCTGGCAGCAGGAACCCATTTAGGTGGCACCAACCTTGACTTCCAGCTGGAACAGTATATCTATAAAAGGAAAAGTGATAGCATCTACATCATAAATCTGAAGAGGACCTGGGAGAAGCTTCTCCTGGCAACTCGTGCCATTGTTGCCACTGAAAATCCTGCTGATGTCAGTGTTATATCCTCCAGGAATACTAGCCAGAGGGCTGTGCTGAAGTTTGCTGCTGCCACTGGAGCCACCAATTGCTGGCCGCTTTACTCCTGGAAACTTCAACAACCAGATCCAGACAGCCTTCCAGGAGCCACGGCTGCTTGTGGTTACTGAGCCAAGGGCTGACCACCAGCCTCTCACGGAGGCGTCTTATGTTAACCTTCCTACCATTGCTCTGTGTAACACAGATTCTCCTCTGCGCTATGTGGACATTGCCATCCCATGCAACAACAAGGGAGCTCACTCAGTGGGTTTGATGCGGTGGATGCTGGAAGTTTTGCGCATGCATGGCAACATTTCCCGTGAACACCCGTGGGAGGTCATGCCTGATCTCTACTTCTACAGAGATCCTGAAGAGATTGAAAAAGAAGAGCAGGCTGCTGATGACAAGGCTGTGACCAAGGAGGAGTTTCAGGGCGAATGGACTGCTCCAGCTCCTGCGTTCACCGCTACTCAGCCTGAGGCTGCCAACTGGTCTGAAGGCATGCTAATGCCCTCTGTCCCCCACTGAAGACTGGAGCGCCCAGCCTGCCACGGAAGACTGGTCTGCAGCTCCCACTGCTCAGGCCACTGAATGGGTAGAGCAACCACTGAATGGTCTTAAGCTGTTCTTGTGTGGGCTCTTAGGCAACATATAAGATTCATGGAAAATAAATATCGAGTTTCTAAAAAAACCTTTTTTTTTTTTGAGACCAAGTCTTGCTCTGTCGCCCAGGCTGGAGTGCAATGGTGTGATCTCAGCTCACTGCAACTTCTACCTCCTGGGTTCAAGCGATTCTCCTGCCTCAGCCTCCCGAGTAGCTGGGACTACAGGCACTCACCACTAGGACCGGCTAATTTTTTGTATTTTAGTAGAGACAGGGTTTCACCATGTTGCCCAAGCTGGTCTAGAACTCCTGAGCTCAGGCAATCCGTCCGCCTCAGCTTCTCAAAGTGCTGGGATTACTGGCTTGAG
Source organism: Plecturocebus donacophilus (assembly GCA_004027715.1). Classification (NCBI taxonomy): domain Eukaryota; kingdom Metazoa; phylum Chordata; class Mammalia; order Primates; family Pitheciidae; genus Plecturocebus; species Plecturocebus donacophilus. The sequence continues at coordinate 18,077 of PVKP010036624.1, read as the reverse complement.
CCACCGCGCCTGGCCGAAAACTTTTTTACCAAAAATAATAATAAAACTGTTTTCTGTCTCTACTACCTTTGTGGAGAAGTGTGCTGGATTGGGAGATTTTGTTTCTTAATTCTATTTCCCGAAACACACTCGCTAACACCTTCTACCAACAATATCGTGCACCTCAGAAACTACACGCCCTCCACACATCCACAGCGTTGGCAACTCCTGCACAACATACATCCCAACACAACACAAACACGCCCCTTCAACACTTCACACTTCCCACTTTGCCTTCAACAGCATAACCCCCTGCCGCTTCACACCTACATCCCACGCCACACGCCGCGCAGCATACCCACACGGCACACACCCAATACCACATGCTGCTCGCGCACCCACGGGGCTCACAAAACTCAGGCCTCGCACATCCACCCAGAACTGCATCACGACCCCTCCCCGGGTCCTATCCCATACGCTTCCATCCCCACCGCGGCACCGATGTCCCCTCCAAGCGTCCCGAACTGGTTCAGCACGCACTTCCCTTCCCCGTGCAGACTCGACCAAGGTCAAGACTGCAGGCGCACAACCGCCAGCAGGTGGAGCTGTTTTCCAGAAAACGGAGGTTCCTGGACTCCACCGACTTAGCCCCAGGACGCCTTCAGACCCTCTCTGTAGCCAGGCTGCAGGCCAGCCTTGGGCGCCCCTGGGAGACCAATGCAAACTGCAAGCAGGAGGTGGCTTTGAGAGCCTGAAACTTTCAATTCTCCTTTCCCCAAACGTTGCCCAAGAGCTGAAAGTGCACCTGTAAGAACCAGCTAGTAGGAATGCTGAGATGGGAAGACTGCTTGAGTTTAGGGGTTCAAGGCTACCCTGGGCAACAGAGCAAGATCTCATCTTTTAAAATTTTTTATTTTTAGACAGAGTCTGATTCTGTCGCCAGGCTAGAGTGCAGTGGCACAATCTCGGCTCACTGCAACCTCTGCCTCCTGGGTTCAAGTGATTCTCCTGCCTCAGCCTCCCAAGTAGCTGGGACTAAAGGCATGCACCACCAAGCCCAGCTAATTTTTGTAATTTTATTCATTTATTTATTTATTTTTGAGATGGGTTTCACTCTTGTTGCTCAGGCTAGAGTCCAATGGCGCAATCTTGGCTCACTGCAACCTCCGCCTCCCCTGTTCAAGCGATTCTCCTGCCTCAGTCTCCCTAGTAGCTGGGATTACAGGCACCTACCACCATGCCCAACTAATTTTTTGTATTTTTAGCAGAGACGGGGTTTTAGTATGTTAGCCAGGCTGGTCTCAACTCCTGACCTCGGGTGATCCACCCACCTCAGCCTCCCAAAGTACTGGGATTACAGGTGTGAGCCACCACACCCTGCTCAATTTTTGTATTTTTAGTAGAGATGGGGTTTCACCATGTTGGCCAGGATGGTCTTGATCTCTTGCCATTGTGGTCTGCCCACCTCGCCCTCCCAAAGTGCTGGGATTACAAGCATGAGCCACTGCACCCGGCTGAGAACTCATCTCTTTTTTTGTTTGTTTGTTTGAGATGGAGTCTCGCTTAGTTGCCCAGACTGGAATGCAGTGGTGCAATCTCATCTCTGCAACCTCCACCTCCCAGGTTCAAGAGATTCTCCTGCCTCAGCCTCCTGAGTAGCTGAGATTACAGATGTGCACCACCACGCCTGGCTAATTTTTGTATTTTTAGTATAGATGAACTTTCGTCATGTTGGCCAGGCTGGTCTTGAACTCTTGACCTCAGGCGATCCACCTGCCTCAGCCTCCCAAAGTGCTGAGATTACAGGCATGAGCCACTGCACCCAGCCTAAAAATTTTTTTTTTTTTTATTTTTTTGAAGAGCTAAAAATGGGCCAGGTGTGGTGGTTCAAGCCTGTAATCCAAGCACTTTGGAGGCCAAGGTGGGCGGATCACCTGTGGTCGGGAGTTCAAGACCAGCCTGACCAACATGGTGAAACCCCGTCTTTATTTAAAATAAATAAATAAAAAGTATTAAAAAATTTTTTTAAAAGAGCTAAAAATGGTCAACATCCTGACAAAGAAACAAGTCATGAGACAGGAAGTTGAGATGTCTTAAAGTATGGCTCCTTCCTTGGCAGGTGGCTCTCTGCACAATGGCCTTGGTGCCTTCTGGCTCTTGGCACACAGTAGGTCCTCAACAGATGCTAAACGGTTCAAACACAGTGGCTCATGTCTGTAATTCCAACCCCCAACCCTTTGGGAGGTGGAGGTGGGAGAATTACTTGAGGCCAAGAGTTCGAGATCAGCCTGGGAAACATGGCAAAACCCCTTCTCTACCAAAAAATACGAGAGTTAGCCAGCTGGGTGTGATGGTGCAGGCCTAGAGTCTCATCTCAGCTACTTGGGAGGCTGAGGTGGGAGAATGACTTGAATTCAGGAGTTCAAAGTTACAGTTGGCTATGATTGTGCCATTACCTCTAACCTGGCCTAACAGCCTAACGAGACCCTGTCTGAAAAAAAAAAAAAAAAGAATGTCAAATAATAATAACATAATAATAAAAGTTTATGTTTGAGTCTTTGCTAAGGCACTGTTGTATGCTTTACATGTCATTTAAGACTCATTAATAATGTTCTCATTTTCTTAATTATTATTTCATGGTCTATTGTACAGACCAGGAAACTGCAGCACAGAGAGCTTGAGTCATATAGTTGAAAAGGGGTGGAGTGGGATTGACACAAACCCAGCTAGTCTGGGCCAGGCACAGTGGCTCACACCTGTAAACCCAGCAATTTGGGAGGCCAAGGCAGGTAGATCACCTGAGGTCAGGAGTTTAAGACCAACCTGGCCAACCTGGTGAAACCCTGTCTCTACTAAAATAACAACAAAAAAAAATCTAGCTGGGCATGGTGGTGCATGCCTGTAGTCCCAGCTACTTAGGAGGCTGAGGCAGGAGAATAGTTTGAACCTGGGAAATGGAGGTTGCAGTGAGCCGAAGTTGTGCCACTGCATTCTAGCCTGGTGACAGAGCCAGACTCCATCTAAAAACAAAACAAAACAAAACCAGCTAGTCTGATTCCAGGGCACTTGGAGGGAGGCAGCACCTCTATTCCAACTTCAACTTCCTGGGAGACTTCCCAGAGTGGCAGAACCCACAATCTCCTTCCTCTGCACCTTCCTCTGCACCCCGAGTGCATAAAGAGCCCATCACAGCACTTCCCACAGCCTTTCATTCACTCCTCCACCTTCCCTGCCCCACCCATTCCCTGACCTTTCTCATCCCCCAGCTAGGTAGCAGAGGCACAGAGATGACTTGGACATGGATCCAATCCCAGGAAGATAGGATGTGTTCTTTTATTATTATTATTATTTTTGAGACAGAGTCTCACTCTATCGCCCACAATGGAGTGCAGTGGCACCATCTCGGTCCACTGCAACCTCTGCCTCCTGGGTTCAAGCAATTCTCATGCCTCCGCCTCCCAAGTAGTTGGGACTACAGGCACAAGCACCATGCCTGGCTAATTTTTGTGTATTTTTGGTAGAGATGGGGTTTCACCATATTGGCCAGGCTGATCTCAAACTACTGGCCTCAAGCCATGCACCGGCCTTGGCCTCCCAGAGTTCTGGGATTACAGGCATGAGATACCATGCCTGGCTGACAGGATGTTTTCACCAGAAGTCACAGGCTCAGATGCTTCAGACAGGCAGGAAACTGAGACAAATGAAGCAGGCTGGGAGAAAGGCAGTAGGGAATCGCAGGGATTACAGCCATGTGAGAGCTTATTTTAGCTAAAGATTGAGGTAGGGGATTATGGCAATGTAAACAGCTGGTGGGGAGCAGATAAATGCTGCACCAGATAATCTGGAGGTTTTTTTTTTTTTTGGAGTCTCAGAGACATGTGTTCAAGATGCAAGCCTAAAGAAGTACTAGAGGTTTGTATTCCAAATGCATGCATACACTAAGCAAAATATAACGAGCAGTGTTGTTTTCTTCTTCTTTTTTTTTAATGGGTAGTTAAGATCAAAAGGAAGACAGAATCATCTTGGTTCCAAAAATAAGGAAGAAAATCAAAGCCACAGTGGTGGGGGCAGTGGGGACGGTGAGGTCCAGCAGCCTATGGGAATGCAGGAATCCCCCTATGACTGGAGCTTTAACATCCATATGGGGGCCACGCCCAGTGGCTCACACCTGTAATCCCAGCACTTTGGGAGGCCAAAGCGGGTGGATCATGAGGTCAGCAGTTCAAGAACAGCCTGGCCAACATGGTGAAACCCCATCTCTACTAAAAATACAAAAACAATTAGCCAGGCATGGTGGTACGTGCCTGTATGTGCCTGTAATCTCAGCTATTCAGGAGGCTGAGGCAGAGAATTGCTTGAACCCGAGAGGCAGAAGTTGCAGTGAGCTAAGATTGAGCTACTGCACTCCAGCCTGGGCGAGAGAGTGAGACTCCATCTCAAAAACCGAACAAAGAAAAAAACACCCACATGGAGACAGAGGTCAAGGCTGAGGCACCAGAAAATGAGGAGAGCCAGAACTGAGCTCCCTGCAGAAGGTTGGAAGCTAAAAAAGGGCTATCTCAGATCCTGTATTCCCAGCTACTCAGGAGGGTGAGGTGGGAGGATTCGCTCTCTATCGCTCTCTCTCTCTCTCTCTCCCCCTACCTTCCTCCCTTTCTCTCTCCCTTTCTTAAATTTAGTGATAATAAGTGAGGATTTCTTCAGCCCAGGAGTTTGAGACCACCTTGGGCAACACAGTAAGACCTCCCCCCATCTCATAAAAACAAAACAAGGACAGGTGCAGTGGCTCATGCCAGTTGGGCTTTGGGAGGCTGAGGCAGGTGGATCACTTGAGGCCAAGAGTTCGAGACCAGCCTTGTCAACATGGTGAAACCCCGTCTCTACTAAAAATACAAAAATTAGCTGGTATGGTGGCCTGCACCTCTAATTCCAGCTCCTTGGGAGGCTGAGGCAGGAGAATCGCTTGAACCTGGGAGGTAGAGGTTGCAGTGAGCCAAAGGTTGCAGTGAATCAAGATCACACATTGTACTCCAGCTTGGGCAACAGAGCAAGACTTTATCTCAAAAAAAGAAAAATCTTGGCCAGGCACGGTGGCACACACCTGTAATCCCGGCACTTTGGGAGGCCGAGGCAGGTGGATCACAAAGTCAGGAGATTAAGACCAGTCTGGCCAACATGGTGAAACCCAGTCTCTATTAAAAATACAAAAATTAGCTGAGCGTGGTGGTGCATGCCTGTGATTCCCAGCTACTCAGGAGGCTGAGGCAGGAGAATTAGTTGAACACAGGAGGCTGAGGTTGCAGTGAGCCAAGATCGTACCACTGCTCTCCAGCTGGGCGACACAGCAAGATTCCTTCTCAGAAAAAAAAAAAAATCCATCCCCAGGCACTGGCACACAATGTGGAAGTGAGCCACCTGATAGACAATGGATAGAAAAAGCCATCCAGGCACTCAGAACTCCAAGGCTGACCAAAGTATAGGCTTGGAATCAGCCCAAAACTCTGGTGCAGAAACCTGTTCTGAGGAACTCATAAATAAAATAGAAACTTGTGTAGCCTGTACTACTATGCCAGGAGCCAAAGCAAGCTGGCCCCAGGGGTTGTCAGTAGGGGCCCAGGAACCCGAGAGACTGTCACAGGCAGTAGAAATACAAAGAAGTCAAAGCTGGGAGTACGGGTGTGGGCCACTGAGCCAGAAAAGGTCCTTTGTATGCAGAAGGCAGCCCTCCCTCCTCCATGGGATTCAAGATGCCTTTCCTTCCCTTCCCACACAAGGGCTCTACTTCATAGGATTGGAAGAGCTCATTGAGTTTATTCAGAGAATGCAAAAGGCACCAGAAGTGTCACTGGCATGTATACACACACACACACACACACACACACACGCACACACACACACACACACATGCATGCACGCACACACGCACACACATGCACACATCCTGAGCAACACTGCTCCAGAGGTTGGCATCATATCTGCTTGAAGTCTTCAGATTTCAGAGTCAGGTGTGAATCCTGGGGACTTGAGGAGATCCAGGCTATGCAGAAGAAACAGAGATGGGGAGAGGTCCAGCAGCCCCTCCCCCTGGCCACCAGGCCCTAGGACCCCTGTTCCCTCTTCCTCCCTGACAGCCAGCACCACTGCCATCCCTGCCTATCTCCCTCCCTCCCCCCTTTCCCTCGGGGCAGTCCCAGCTCACCTGGCCACCTGAGGATCAACCGGCACCCCAGGTGCCCATGTGGCCTCCTCCTCCCCACGGTGGGTCTGGCCCATCAGGATTACCCATGTTCTCATAAGAATCTGCATCTGGACAGAACCAGGGAGGAGAACACGGGTGGTACTGGAAGTAGGCTGGGAGGTGAAGTCAGCCCAGGGGACAGGAGGGAACAGCGGCAGAAGCACCCACCTTCCTCATGATTGGGTCCAGGCTGGCCCCGAATGGAGCGGAGCTGGGGGGCTGAATACAGGATCCCTCTCATATCCTCATAGGACTGGGACCCTGCTTGGGTGGAGATGGATAATTGGAGGCTTGGGTGTGGAAAGTACAGCCTATGGTAAGGAGGGAGACTGGGGGACAGAGGAAGGTGAGGGGCATCACCTGTGCTGTGCTGGGAAGGGGCAATTCGGCCAGCATTGGGTTTGGGGCCCTGGTTAGCTGTAGGTTCAGCATTAGGTATGGGTTAGATTATGGCTAGAGAAGGGGTCAAGAACAGAACTGGCCAGGTTCGGTGGCTCAACGCTTGTAATCCCAGCATTTTGGGAGGCCGAGGCAAGCAGATCACCTGAGGTCAGGAGTTTGAGACTAGTCTGGCCAACATGGTCTCAAGTAGAAACCCCATCTCTACTGAAAATACAAAAATTAGCCAGGGGTGGTGGTGAACGTCTGTAATCCCCGCTACTCAGGAGGCTGAGGCATGAGAATCGCTTGAAACTGGGAGGCAGAGGTGTCAGTGAGCCACTGCACTCCAGCCTGGGAGACAGAGTGAGACTCAGTCTCAAAAAACAAAAACAAAAACAAAAAAAACAAAACTGGAGGGAGTCATGAGTCGTGAAGAAGCCGCAGAGTGAGCTGGGGTCCAAGTTTCAAGTCTGCACTGGGGCTGAGGTGAGGCAGAGGTCAAGTCCAGGCTGGTACTGGATTGAGATCCGTGTTGACATTCACAGTTAGGGAGGGGATAAGTATTGGGGGTCAGGATGGGGAATGGGGATCAGTGTTGAGGACAGAATTAGGAGTGAAATCTAAGGTCAGGATTGGGTTTGGGTTTGGGGTCAGAGTCAGGTCAAAGTCGGGTCTGGTGTCAGAGCTGAGTCCCGGTCCTCCAAGCAGGGCAAGGCAGTCTGGTCGCAAGCATCTCTCACCCAGGGAGGTTGCTTCCCGGCTGGGGTCCCAGGCAGACCCATGGGGACTCAGGAAGTCTGGAAAGGGAAGAGGGAGGTTGCTATTCCTCCGGGCCTCCAAGCATCGTCCACCTCCCCCCTGGACTGTTACCATCCTCACACACACCCATTGTCCTGGACACTGGCTGGGTCAGCTCTTCATCCTCGTTCTCATAAGACTCAGCTGTGGCAGAAGAGAGAGAACTCCAGGGACCCCTTCTAGGGGTATCACAGCTCTGCAATTACACCTAAGTCTCTGAGGTCCCACAAAGGCCCCAAGTTACCATTGGAGAAGGAGTCTTCATCCTCAGGACCCAGGGGCTCGTCCTCAGGGTTCTCGTAGCCGCTGCCATCTGGTGGAGAAGGAGGGGTGTCCATGGGTGTCCACAGGCCACCACAGAGAAGTGGAGAGCCACGGGAGAAGGCAGCCTTACCCTGGGAGAGCTTGTCCTGCCCAAGGTTGGAGTCGTTCTCATAGAACTCGGAGCCCTCCTCACTGTCCGGCTCCTCATAGCCCTCCCCTTCCTCTTCTGGGCCTGGAGATTTGGGGATGTGGATGGGGAACCGAGTCACGCCCCCTCTCCTCCAGGCCCCAGTCCACTATTCCGGCCACAGACCGCTCCAACCCCCTTCATGTGGGGAACGACACCTCCCTCCCCCAGTCGTTCACCCGCTCCCAGGGGGCTCTGGGACCCCACGGCTCCATCCGCCTCGACGTTGCTGAGCGGGTTTCCATAAGACAGGGTGGTGCCCCCCAGGCCTGCGGCCCAACGCTGCGCGCGTCCTGGCGAGAGGGGCGTTGTAAGGAAGGATCAGAAGAGATGGGGGCGATCAAGGCTAAGGATCCGCGCGGCAGGGCACGGAGAGAGGATGCTTTGGGCTCTGCGAATGGACTCTGAGTCTAGGAACCTGGCCATGAGCCACGGGGCGGGATCTAAATCTAGGGCCGTGGCCTCCAGTTCTGGGGCAAGGTTCTGCTTTTGAACACGACTTCAGGCTCTGGGTCCTGGGGGCGGGGCTCTGGGTCCTGGGGGCGGGGCTCTGCGCCCTGGAGGCGGGGCCTCTTTCTAGGGGCGGGGCTCATAGCTGGGTGGGACACCCCCATCCCGGGGGCGGAGTTCCGAGCTCCAGAAGGCTTGGCGCACAGCGGATTGGAGGGGTGGAGACAGTAGGGGTGGAGTCCTGGCTCTGGGGCGGAACTATATAGGCTGAAGGGGCGGTGCCTCTTACCGAGGCCTGAGGTGGGTGTGGGAAGGGATAGCACATTCCCGTACTGGTTCTGGGGCCCGCTTCCTGGGGGAGGCGTCACTTTGAAGAACCTGGAGGGAGAAGGGAAGGTGCACGGTGAGGGCTGACTTGGAAAGGAATGGCGGACCCACTCAAAATTCTGTCCAGGCCTTCAGAGGTTAAACGTAATCACTTGTGATTAGCTCCTCTGTGCTGGGACAGCCAATAGAGGAGTCTGGGATGATCATTTCCAAGGAGATCTTCACCGAGGAGGTAGCTTTGGAGCTGGGCTTTGAGGTTGGGCAGTTTGAAACAGTAGAGACGGAGCAAAGACCCCCTGGGCAGAGGAAACAGTAACTGCAAGGCATAGAGTGAAGGTGGAGAGTGCTGGGGAGGGAACCGGTTGCATTACCTCCTGGCGGGGTCAGTCATTCGCTTTCTTTTTCTCCTTAGGATCAGGGCTGGTGGGAGTTAAAGGGAGTGATCAGAGGAGGGACTGCTTGGTAGGGTAGAGGAGATGGGAGTTCAAATTGCAAGGGGGCCGGCCGGGCATGGTGGCTCCTGCCTGTAATCCCAGCACTTTGGGAGGCCAAGTCAGGTGGATCACCTGAGGTCAAGAGTTCCAGACCAGCCTAGCCAGCATGGTGAAACCTCGCCTCTACTAAGACTGGCTCCTGTAAGCCTAGCTACTAGGGAGGGTGAGGCAGGAGAATCGTTTGAACTGGGAGGCGGAGGTTGCAGTGAGCCAAGATTGCACCATTGCGCTCCAACCTGGGCAACAGAGCAAACTCTCCGTCTCAAAAAAAAAAAAATTCAAGGGAGCCTCGAATGGTGGCTCACACCTGTAATCCCAGCACTTTAGGAGACTGAGGCCGGCGGACTGCCTGAGCTCAGGAGTTCAAGACCAGCCTGGACAACATGGCAAAACCCTGTGTCTACTAAAAATACAAAAGATTAGCTGGGTGTGGTGGCACACGCTTATATTCTCAGCTACTCAGGAGCCTGACGCAGGAGAATCACTTGAGCCCAGGAGACAGAGGTTGCAGTGAGCTGAGATTGCACCACTGCACTCCAGCTGGAGTGACAGAATGAGACCCCGTCTCACCAAAAAAACAAAAACAAGTTGCAAGAGGCTTGGGAAGTTTGCGGGAGGCTAGAGGGAGATTGGGGGGAACAGGATTCTAGGGTCTTGGAAATGGGAGGAAAGAAGGATGGTTGTCAGACTGACCAGAGCAGGCTTATCCTGGGGAAGATGGAGTAGGGTTTGGACAGATCCACTCGGGACAAAACTCACCTCTTTGAAGATGAAGAATGCCCACCAGGGAACCCAGGCAGAAGATCATATAAGTCAAAGTCACAGCTGGGACCTTCCAGCCACCAGTCCTCACCAGCCAGTGCCATAGTGCTAGGGGGAAGGGGCTATGAGATGAGGACCCCAGGCTGGCATCTTATATCCCAATCCCGAGACCTCAAAGGACTGCAAGTCTGGGGCAGAGAGGCAAGACACAGACTCAGCCGAGTGTGGTGGCTCACGCCTGTAATCCCAGCACTTTGGGAGGCCAAGATGGGTGAATCACCTGAGGTCAGGAGTTCAAGACCAGCCTGGCCAAAATGGTGAAACCCCGTCTCCACTAAAAATACAAAAAAATTTAACTAGGCTACTTGGGAAGCTGAGGCAGGAGAATCGCTTGAACCCTGGAGGCAGAGGTTTCAGTGAGCCGAGATCATGCCATTGCACTCCAGCCTGAGCAACAAGAGCGAAACTTCGTCGAGAGAGAGAGAAACTCAAAGTCCCAAGCTGTGAGAAAGGCTCTCCTCTCTCTAAGGAGCCATGTCCCAGGAGGTCAGGGATTGTCACAGAACCTGGCACAGGACATGGGGCAGTGTCTTTTGAGCAAATCATGAACAAACCATGTCTATATTCAGAGGCAACATGTGGATTGAGGGGAGCATAATGATCAGTTTCCTGCTGCAGTTAAGGATAGTCACGATCAAAGTGAAGGGCAGCGTTGAGTTGGCAAGGTTACAGTTGGGATCCAGCACATTGCTTGCATCAAGTTTGCAGTGAAAGTTGGGGTTGGGTTTGAGAATTGTGGCTAGGATAGCATGGTAGGATTGTATGAAGGAGAGAGAATTGGCAGAACACTGTGACCAATGTGCTAGACAGGGTGAGGAAAAGGAAGGATGCCCAAGTTCTTAGCCTGGGCAAGGGAGCAGGTGGTGGTGCCCTCTGCTTACACAGGGCCACCAAGATGACTATACTTAGGGAAGATATTGAGTTTGATGTTGTATCTATTGAGCCTGAGGTGTCCATGGGACATCAAATGGCATAGGAGATGGCTGAGTATGGAGCCTGGAATAGAGTCACCAAGGCATGGTGACCCAAGAAGCCACTGGAGTCAAGGTCAAATGGGAAAGCATGCAGAGAGGGATGAGAAGAGGGCCCATGGCTCCAAGAGTGAGGAGTTGGGGAGGAAGGAAGACTCCACCCAAGCTAGTGGGCAGGAGCAAGCAGTGGTAGGTGAAGACCCAGAAAAGTAGTGTCTTGGAAGCAAGGGAAGAAAGATTTGAAGTCTAGGCTGGGTGCAGTGGCTCACACCTGTAATCCCAGTACTTTGGGAGGCCAAGGCAGGCAGATCACCTGAGGTCAGGAGTTCTAGACCAGCCTGGTCCAACATGGCGAAATCCCATCTCTACTAAAAATACAAAAATTAGGCCTGGCTGTGCACAGTGGCTCATGCCTGTAATACTAGCACTTTGGGAGGCCGAGGCAGGTGGATCACGAGGTCAGGAGTTCGAGACCATCCTAGCCAACATAGTGAAATCCCATCTCTACTAAAAATACAAAAAATTAGCCGGGGGTGGTGGTGGTCGCCTGTAATCCCAGCTATTCGGGAGGCTGAGGCAGGAGAATCACCTGAACCCGGAAGGCAGAGGTTACAGTGAGCTGAGATCATGCCACTGCACTCCAGGCTGGGCAACAGTGCAAGACTCTGTCTCAAAAAAAAAAAAAAAATTAGCCGGGTGTGGTGGTGGGCACCTATGATCCCAGCTACTCAGGAAGCTGAGGCAGGAGAATCTCTTGAACCAGGAAGGTAGAGGTTGCAGTGAGCCGAGACGAGATGGCACCACTGCACTCCAGCCTGGGAGACAGAGTGAGACTCCATCAAAAAAATAAAGACTTGAGTCAGTGTTCTGTGTGGAAGTTGGGGTTTGGGGTGAGGCTGGTAGTAGCCCTGAGACTGGGGGAATCTAAGATTGACTGGCTTCTACTTCTTTCTGGACCCCCACACAGAGAAACTCTACCTGACCGGGCAGTGATCTCCAGGTGCCATGAGATGGTCAGGTTGCCACGGTGACAATAATACTTTCCAGTGTCTTGAGCTGTGGCCTGGGGCAACAACAGACCTTTCTCCATGACCCACATGTCTCTGGCTGGGCGACTGTCCTTCAGCTCTAGGCTCAGCAATGAGAAGTTAGTCTCCTCGGGGCGCGCATGGGTCCAGGAGAGGGGGCCCCTGGACACAGAGTCAGGAGGTACCCCACAGGACAGCCAGAGTGTGGAGCCAGGGGCTATGGTGAGGTCTGGGGCAGGGAGAGAGAAGACGAGGAAAGCCTGATCCTCTGGGTCTCACCTCTTCAGTTTCCACTCCCCTCACTGTCTCCGGGCTCCCACTTCCCCGCCAGGGTGAGGCCATCTCCTTACCCTGGCTGAGGCTCTGGTTCAGGCTGTCCCTCGGTGGGCCACATGGAGGCTCTCCCTCCCAGATCTTAGGGCGGTCTTTGGCCCATACATACAGCTGGGAGCTCATAAGGTTCTCGGAAGGGGAGCTGGGGCCCTCTGAGGACCTGTTCTCCAGGCTGCAGCCCCGGCCACCGAGGTCCGAAGCATTCCACCGGAACAGCTCCCCTAGGAAGAGACCCAGAACCAAATGCAGAGACACCCAGGAAAGGGAGAGAGATAGAGACTCAAAGGCAGAGATAAACAGAGACAGACCCGGAGAGAGAGAGACAGAGAGGAGACAGTCAGACGTGGAAGGACAGGATGCCTGAGGCCACAGAGCCACAGGCGTCGCCCGCCTAGCTGAGTTTTGCCCTCAGCCCCTCCAGTCCCTCTCTCCAGCTCCACTGTGGCCGCCACACCTCTTCCATCCATGGCGGCCTCCCTCCTCTCCTGCCCTCGTCCCAGCCCGGCCAGCCCGGCCCTCACCGCTGCCTTCCACACTGACTGTCCAGCCAGGCTGCCAGGCCTTCTCGGAGGGGGGCCCTGGCTGGCACAGGTAGAAACCCCCCATCTGGTGAGAGACATTGAAGATGAAAAGCCAGATGCCCCAGGTCCCCACGTGGATTCCCAGGCCTGGCAGCCCCAGGCTGAGTTTTAAGAAGGGTTCGAGCGACAGGGACTCCCGCCACCAGGCCAGTTGCTGAGTAGGGTCATGTGAGGTCTCCTCAAAGCATGACAGCATAGCGTCATCTCCCTCTGTGGAGAGAGAGACAGGGAGAGAGGTGTGGGGATGGGTAGGGGGACCTCTGAGCCCCCATCACTCCTCACACTGGGTTACAGAGCAGAGGACTCCAAAAGCTGGGAGTGGAGGAGCCAGCAAAGTCCTTCCAACCCCTCCCTGAAATTTACAAATAAGAAAATGGAGGCTCAGAGAGGGTAAGTTACTCAGCTGAGGACACCCAGCCACAACCCAAGTTTCCAGACACAATCCCTTCCCTTTCTGCCCTTTGGACATACCTTCCACCTTCACCAGTCGAGGTTCCTGGGGCCTGACTCCCATGGGCGTGAGGAAGAGGAGGAAGAAGAGGAGGCAAGGAGGCGGCATGCTGGTCAGACTCCCCGGGCACCCAGCTTCGCGCAGGGGATGCTGGGGCAGGCAGGGGCCTGGAGGGCACTGAACCATGAGTGTCTGCGAGGGCGGCAGGCAGTCCCCCTGGAGAGGAAGGGGGTGGTCACGCCTCAGGCCCCCTTCTCCAGGAACCCCTCCAGACCCACGAAACCTGCCTCCTCCCTGCCACGCTATTTTATTTTCATCCCAGCTCTCAGCACCGTGGAAAATGATCTTGTGTATTTACTTGTTCACTTCTGTTTTCTGCACAAGAATGTGAGCCCCTTGGAGCAGAGACTGTGTTGTTCACCACTAATTCCAAGTGCCCTAGAACAGGCTGGGCACAAGTAGGCACCTGATAAATATTTGCTGCATGAGCAGATTCAGCCTTTGGGGCTCCCTCCTTCTCCCTCTCCCTCCTCTGCTAAATCCCAGGCTCTGAATCCATGTGTCTTCACTCACACACACCCCATTCATTCATTCAGCAAACATTTCACGGGTTCTCCTTTTACCTCCACCCATCCACCCCCTAACACACTTTGGGTTCTGGCTGATATGAGTTTGAATCTTGTGCCTCCACCATTTGGCTAAACCTCTTCATCATTCAAAGCCTCAGTTTATTTCTCTATCAACTGGGAATAATAATAGTTCTAAACAGACTGCGCGTGGTGGTTCATGCCCGTAATCCCAGCACTTTGGGAGGCCGAGGCGGGCAGATCACTGGAGGTCAGCAGTTCCAGACCAGCCTGGCCAATATGGTGAAACCCCATGTCTACTAAATATACAAAATTAGCTGGGCATGGTGGCGTCCACCTGTAATCCCAGCTACTTGGGAGGCTGAGGCAGGAGAATCACTTGAACCTGGGAGGCAGAGGTTGCAGTGAGCTGAGATCACACTACTGCACTCCAGCCCGGGCGTGAGAAGGAGACTCTGCTTCAAAAAAAAAAAAAAAAAAAGTAAAAAGAAAAGAAAACAGTTCTATACAAATATTGTTTGTTTGTGAAGACTAAATAGGACAATATGTTCGACACTATTACCCCAGTGTCCGGCACATAGGAAGCCCTCAGTTAATGAAATACAGCATCAAGTAATGGCTAAGAGCTCAAGTCATACTGCCTCGGTTCAAAACCAGGCAAAAGCCAGGCACAGTGGTACATGCCTATGGTCCCAGATCCTTGAGGGATTGAGGCAGAAGGATCGCTTGACCCCAGGGGTTCCAGGCTGCAGTGTGCCATGATTATGGCTGGGAATAGCCACTGTGCTCCAGCCTGGGCAACACAACAAGACCTTGTCTCTAAAAAAAATTGTTTTGAACAAACCCAGGAGTCCTAAAGTTCTAACTTCTAAATCTGCTCTTACTCTGCCCCATGCCTCCTCCTCCTCTCTCTCTCTCTCTCTCTCTCTGCCTCTGTGTCTTTCTCACTGCTGCAGGCATTCAGAAAGAGTTCAGGACCCAAGAGACCCACTTTCTCACTTTCTCAGTGGCTGATTCCCAGGCCCGTCTCACTATAGACTGTGACTTCCTGTTTGCCCTGGGCAAGCCCCAGGGGACCCTCCCTACAGGTGGCAGGGCCCCCACTTCCCTTTGAGCAGTTGAGGGGGCTGGGAGGTGGAAGAGTGAGGCACTGGGGAAGGAAGAGGGCGGCACTGGGGAAGGAAGAGGGCAAGTAGCAGGACTCAATCTGCCTTTCATTCAACACAATCTCTCTCATCTCCTCATTAGCTTCCCAGCTGCCCAGACTAGCCCTCACTAGAGTGCGTCATTCCCGTTTAAAATATGTCAGTTACAGCCAGGCACAGAGGCTCACACCTGTAATCCCAACATTTTAGGAGGCCAAGGAGAGAGGATCCCTTGAGGACAGGAATTTGAGACCACCCTGGGCAACAAAGCGAGAAGCCATCTCCACAGAAATGTAAAAAAAACCAAAAAAACAAAAACTGTCAGTTACTTTTCATCTACCTAAAATAAAAACTCCAACCGAAGGCCTAGTAGGCCAAGTGTTGCTGACCTACCACCGCCTCTACCACTCTCCTTGTAATTTTCCACCTCCTGCCTCTACCACTCTCCTTGCCAAGTGCTTTCCTACCCCAGGGCCCTTGCACTTGCAGCTCTTCTTCCTGGATCTCTGCTGGGGGCTCTTTGGCTCTTTACCGGACTGGTTCTTTTCATCACTCAGGTCTCAGTTCAAATGGTACTTCTTCAAAGAGGCCTCCCCTGTGGCCCCTGGTGCTTTTAAAAAAAATAAGTATTATTATTTTCAAAAATATATCTCAGGCCGGGTGAGGTGACTCACGCCTGTAATCCCAGCATTTTGGGGGGCCAAGATTGCTTGAGCTCAGGAGTTGGAGAGCAGCCTGGGTAACATGGTAAAACCCCATCTCTACCAAAAATACAAAAAATTAGCCGGGTGTGGTGGCAGATGACTGTGGTTCCAGCTACTCAGGAGGCCAAGGCAGGAGGATCAGGGGTACAAAGGCTGAACTGAGATGGCACTCCAGCCTGGGCAACAGAGCAAGACCCTGTCTCTCTCTCTCTCTCATATATATATGGGAGATATATATATCATATTCACTAGTCGAGGTTATATATATATATAAATATCTGATATATATATATCCCCTTCAGCCTCCTGAATAGCTGGGATTACAGGCACCTACTAGCATGCCTGGCTAATTTTTGTATTTTTAGTAGAGATGGGGTTTCACCATTTTGGCCAGCCTGGTCTCAAACTCCTGACTTCAGGTGATCTGCTCTCCTTGGCCTCCCAAAGTGCTGGGATTACAGGTGTCAGCCACCGCATCTGGCTGAAAATCTCCTTTTCTCTACCCCCACATGTACTCTGTCATCAAGGCTAGTCCATTTTATATCCTAAATACTGATAGAATAAATTTTCCCCTCTCTTTGAATTCTTCCTTCACAATCAGAAGCAATTCAACAGCCTCTCTCCTGGCCTATCTGTCCTCAATATCTTTTAGTTCCCACATACGCTCCAAATGTCAAGAGAACTTCTTTGATATTAGTTTTGTGCTTCTCTTGCTCAATGGCCTTCAGTGGCTCCCAGGGTCGGCAGGATAAACTCGAGAGCTGTCAGGAAGGCCCTTCCCAAACTGATTGGAGGCTAATTTCTAGTCATGGTTTCAGCCCCTCCCCCAGAAACCCTGCTGCACGAAGAGGGAGTCTGGACCTAATTTTTTTTTTTTGAGACAGGATCTTGCTCTGTGTCACTCAGGCTGGAGTGCAGTGGCACAATCATGGTCACTGCAGCCTCAGGCTCCAGGGCTCAAGTGATCCTCCCACCTCAGCCTCCTGAGTAGCTGGGACTATAGATGCACATCATCATGCCCAGCTAATTTTTTAATTTTTTGTAGAGATGAGATCTCACTATGTTGTCCAGGCTGGTCTCGAACTCCTGGGCTCAAGTGATCCTCCAGCCATTGGCCTCCCAAAGTGCTAGCATTCCAGGCATAAGCCACCACACTTAGCCAGAGGTGCCTGTTTTAGTTAGGGTGATCAGGGAAGGCCTCACTGAGGAGGCAACCTTTGCGCCGAGACCTCAGGTGGTGAAAAGCTTGGTGGAAAACACTTGGTTTTATACGTGGTGAAAAAGTCAGTGCATGTTTAGTGTTAGAAACTATGGGGGGGCTATACCATTTCACATTCCCATTAACAATATATGAGAAACCCAGTTTCTCCACATACTCACCAGCATGTAGTGTTAGCACTCTTTTTTTTTTTTTTTTTTTTTTTTGAGATGGAGTCTTGCTCTTGTTGCCCAGGCTGGAGTGATTTCGACTCACCACAACTTCCATCTCTGGGTTCAAACGATTCTCCTGCCTCAGCCTCCTGAGTAGCTGGGATTACAAGCAAGCGCCACCATGCCCAGCTAATTTTGCATTTTTAGTAGAGACAGGGTTTCTCCATGTTGGTCAGTTTGGTCTCGAACTCCCAACCTCAGGTGATCCACCTGCCTCTGTCTCCCAAAGTGGTGGGATTACAGGTGTGAGCCACCGTGCCCAGCCTAGCACTCTTATTTTACCCATTACAAAAAGTGCTTAGTGATGAAATCGATTGTGGCTTTAATTTGTAGTTCCCTAATAAATAGCTAATGATGCTTAACACCTTTTCATGCGCATATTGCCAACTTTGACAGCACTGAAATGCCTGTTCATGTCCTTTGTCCACTTTGTTCTGGAGTACATGTGCAAGATGTGCAGGTTTGTTACACAGGTAAATGTGTGCCTGTGGGGTTCATTCCCTAGTGGGGTCCCTCGGAATTGGACCTTGCCATACGGTGAGCTTGAGCCCGGACACAGTTTCCCGTTGAAGGCAGTCGAGCTATGGGAAAGCCGGAACTGCAATCAAAGGATATATGAAAATAACTTTACTAGACAATGATGTGATGCCTATGTGGTCTGAGAAGACATTGTCTGTTCTCTGTTTTGCTAAGATAGAGGTGTTTAATTGTGTTAAAAAGCTATTTTCTGTTCCTGTTTCTTATGACTTTGTTTACCCACTATTGTGAGGTCCTATGCTTATTCTTGTGATTGCTGTTTGCAAAGCTAATAGGATTACTGCCTCTCTGGTGCCTTGTATAGATCATTAACTTTTTAACTATAGGTTTCCTCACCCCGATAATGAAATCCATCTGCTAATAAGACCC
>PVKP010036623.1:0-22346 GCA_004027715.1 Plecturocebus donacophilus | reverse complement strand
ATGATTTAGTTAGTAATTGAGTGAGTAGCTTAGAATTTAATAAGTAGTAAGGATGGTGGTCATGATTTAGTTAACGACTGAGTGAGCAGCTTAGTATTTAATAAGAAGTAAGGATGATGGTTATGATTTAGTTAGTGACTGAGTAAGTAGCTTGGTATTTAGTAAGTAGTAAGGATGGTGGTTATGATTTAGTTAGTAATTTAGTAAGTAGCAAGGTTAGTAAGTAGTACGATGGTGGTTATGATTTAGTAAGTAGCTTAGTGTTAGTCAGTAGTAAGCTAGCAAATAGTGAGGACACTGGAGTAGCTGGTGAAAGGTGAAGGTGCCTCACTATTCACCAGCTACTCCAGAAACCTACTGTTTCTTCTCCCAATCACACCCCGACTGCCCTGGGGGAAAAATAACCACTATCCTGACTTTTATTGTAATCACTTCTTTACTTTTTGTTATGGCTTATCACTCAACCATTCATTCTTTTTTATTTTATTATTTTTATTGTTTTAAAGACGGGGTTTCACCATGTTGGTCAGGCTGGTCTTGAACTCCCAACCTCGGGTGATCCGCCCGCCTTGGCCTCCAAAGTGCTTGGATTACAGGCGTCAGCCACCGCGCCCAGCCGCATTCATTCTTAATTTGGTTTTGCCTATATCCTAAAATATTTTAAGACTTTAAAAAGTCTCACACTCCCCTTTCGTTCCCTGTGCCATCTTTTCTGTGTAATCGGCTAGTGGTAGAGCTCAGGTCGTTGTCCTGTAGTCTGGTTTGCTGAGCTCAGGCCAGTAGCGTAGTTTAAGGTGTTTCTTTGCCGCCTGTAGTTCTTGCAAGCTGGCAGTTGAATCACAGGCGTGATCAGAAGCTGACGAACGGTGCTTCAGGACACATTTCTAAATTCAGACTCGAGAGCTCCCTCTGCTCCTGTCCTCTGGTCATTTTCCAACGGCAGTGACTTACTTTCTGACACCTCCTGGTTCCTTCCTCTCTTCCGGATCTTTATTTTTTTCTCTATTTCTCTAGCCTATACCATTTGGATTCGATTCTCAGCATTTTCTCTTCCGTTTGGGAAAGGAGTTTGGGAGTTAGTTCCGAGAGTTTGTAGGCCCCAAACTGCTTCAGTCTGTCAGGAAAAGGAAAATCAGAATACGAATTTTAAAAGTAGCTCAAGATAGCTACAGGCTAGAGATATGGGTAATAAAAACTGGGTTTATGAGCTAAGCTGAACTCACACCTGCAGGGCTGGAGTCTGTCCCGTACTTCACTGACCCATAGTGATTACAACCTTGTCTATCAGATAAAACACAAAGGCAGGGTAAGAACCATTCCTCTCCAGACCCTGAGGCACACGTTTGCTTTATCTCAGTGACGTCAGGACTGTAGAACATCACCTTTGCTTCACTACTCCCCTGCTTTCATTTTCTATGTAACAGAGCCTGTAACTACTGTGTCTTATGTAGCCTACTCAGGAACACATTCTCAGTTCTCTCTGAGGTCTGTGTTTCCGGGGTTATTATCTTCAAACTTGACCCAGGAACTAACTTGAATTTCTTTAAGCTGTAGTGCCGGTTACATAACCATCTGACCTACGAGTCCTGTCCAAACTCACCTCTTACCCACTGCAGGAATCCACTCTTAGAAGTGCAAGGCTCCTCTCACTTCCAGTTACGGTTCTCAAATGGGCTCTCCAAGCTTTCCAGTGAGTCCCATCAGCCACAGCTGGCCCTCAGTATCTGCGGGGGGATGCTTTCAGGACCCTCCGGCCCCAGCATACCCAAATCTGCAGCTGCCTTGATGCAAAATGTCATAGTATTTGTATATAACATACGTATATCCTCCAGTAAACTTTAAATCATCTGTAGATTACTTATAATACCTAATACAATGTAAATGCTCTGTTAATCATTGCTACATTATTTTTACATTTTTAAAGAATATTTTGGATCCACAGTTGGTTGAATAGTGGATGCGGAATGCAGTGGCTATGGAGGCTGAGAGCACCTTGGTTTTCTCAGGTCTGCCCCTCGCCCTGCTGTTTCTCTCTACTTTCTCCTGCTGATGCCTCACAGGTCTTACGGCTGTTGGTGGGTTGTCCCCACTCCCACCTATATTTTGTTATACTTGGCTGCAGGCCTTTGGTTTTGCTATTTGACCCTTCCCCCCGACAACCTTTTTTTTTTTTTTTCAGAATACACATTCTTCTCAAGGTCCATTTTTAAAATTAGGGGAATTCAGGGAAAAAAAATTTGTGACTGCTGTTGCCATGTTTCCACTATTTCTTCATATTTTATTTTTGGGTTAAAAAATGTTTGAATGTTATTAAAATGCATGAGAGGCTATTTTGCTGGATTTGAGATTTTTGATGTATTGCTTTACTCTGATTATAAGGAAGGATTGTGTTGAAAAACAGAGGTTATCATGGGAGACAAAGAATGTTGGAGGCATTCTCTGATGATTTAAAGAAAGAAGTCGGTCTGGAAGACATTATGTGTTATGAGAGAAAAGGCAGGTGGAGTCTCAAAGGATGACACAAATTCCCATACAAGAGAGGATCTGACCTGACAAATTGTACCAGTCCATGGAGAGGAATGAGTGTTTCTCTCCTCTGATTGTGAGTATATCATGTAGATTTCTTGATAGATTCCAAAAAACTCAAGCCATGCCACCAAAAGTAAGTGTGTTAGGACGATTTCCTTGGTAAATAAATACAGATATAGATTTTCTCAGTATAGGATCTAGCATAATGAAAAATCATTATCCTTATTTTAATATGAGAGTTCCCATCTGATAAATTAAGAGAGTTTCCCACATAATAGTTATAATAAAAAGGAAACATTGCTCTGAAGTACATTGTCAGGTACTATAATGCCTATTACAGAATGGAGAAAACAAATTCCTCATTCATTCATACATTTATGCAATCAACTACGGTTATACGAATGTACTGGTTATGCTATATCAGGTCGTGAAACTCAGTGTATAAAAACATTTCTTTTAAAAAATAATTAAAATTAGTCTCAGTGTTGAGATCCTGTTCTTTTTAAAGAGAGAAAAAAAAGCCAATTCCACATGTACTTCCATTACTCACAGAACTCTCCTGTCTCCAAATCGTTTCTGGCTAACATGCAATCACTTCAAAATGATCTGTTTCCCCTTATTTTTCTGAGGATAACCTTAAACTTTGGGGCGGGGTTGGGTGGAGTGGGGAGGCAGGTGGCAAGAGGAAGTAGACATCAGTGCAAACACCCCTGGGCTTTGGCCTCAATCGTTGGTGTCTATTCTCTGCTGTCAGATCAGCGATCTGTTCATTCAGTGCTGTCCTTCCTCTTTCTGACCTGTAGGCTGATGACAGCTCTCTGTCAGCTCCCCTGAATGGTCTTTAATGCCATAAATACAAGACAAAACAAAACAAGTTTAGGGGCAATCCTCTGGTTCAAACAGTTCAGGCTAACACTCTACTTTCTTTTGGTTTACTGAAGAGAAACCCCAGACCCTGACTGCTTTTCTGGTCTCCACTGGGAATATAGCTCAGATGCCCTCAGTCTCTAGATCTTCAAACACATGTGGGAATTCTGTTATTTCTAGCTCCAGTTTCTTTCAAACGAATCCCTAGGACTGAGTGTGTGTGGCTGGTGGGTGGGTGGGGGTTTATAGGCCTTTCTTTGGGACGTACACCAATATCTCTTGGGAAAGAAAATTGGTTCCCCCATCTTTGTGGCCGATGGCATTATTGTTTACAATTAACCACACAACCCCTACTCCAAAAAAATTATAATCCATGCCCATTGCCATGTGATTTGCCTATGAAACAAAGAGACTTCTCTGTCTACTGGTGTTTGGCCATATGAAAGGCCTTGGCCAATGGGATTTGAGTAGACTTGTCAAGAGGCGTTGGACAAGCAGCTTTAAGAGGCTTCACAAGTTTCCAGCATCTCTCTGGCTCTTCCCATCTCCCTTGAGAATTGCCAAGTCCCACAGAGAGGGAGCTTCTTCAGCTTGGGCACTGGATTGAGAAGACCCATGGAGCAGAACCTCAGCTAACCCAGCATGTAATACAAGTAAGAAGTAAACCTTTGCAGCCATCACTGATTTTTTTTTTTAACAGCAAAAGTGATGAATATATTGTTTGTGGCTTTTTTTTCCTTTCAGCTCTTCAGGTGCTGAAACTCATGAAGTCCAGCTAATTCTAAACCACAGACACTGACTTATGAGACTACTGTCATTGCCATGAGCTTCAAACGTCTATTACACAAGCATCAGATAATTGCCTTCTTCTTTCTCCCAGAGACAGGGAAAGAAATGGCCTAGCTGTCTGAGAAGAATATGTGAGCAGGGCCAGAGAACATGAAATTGTTCAGATTTTTTATCCTGATGGACAAGAATGCATCAAACTATGAAACATAAAATTTGAAAACTCCAAGACATTTATACTTCCTGGACTCAAGATATTTATAGGGCAGAGGAACTATCTCTTAAGTAATTATAATGTAGGACGACAAATAGTGTGTCACCAAGGTGTGCAGAGAACGTGCTGTGGGAGCTCACGAAAGGAGAGGCCTGGAAGGATAGGCAGGATTCAGTAACACAAGGGGAGGGGAGAGAAAGCCTTTTTTTTTTTTTTTTTTCCGAGTTGGAGTCTTGCTCTATCACCCAGGCCGGAGTGCAGGGGCACAATCTCGGCTTACCCGGGTTCAAGCGATTCTTCTGCCTCAGCCTCCCAAGTAGCTGGGATTACAGGTGTGCATTGCCATGTCCGGCTAATTTTTGTGTTTTTAGTAGAGATGGGGTTTCACCATATTGACCAGGCTGGTCTAGAACTCCTGACCTCGTGATCCACCCACCTTGGCCTCCGAAAGTACTGGGATTACAAGCGTGAGCCACCGTGCCAAGGCGAGAGGAAGCATTTTGCACTCAAGATGCAGACAGAGCTAAATTACAGAGGCAGGAAATTAAGAGGCATGGATGGGGCTGTGACTAAAATGAGGAGCGGAGACTCGTGGAAGGTCAGATCGAAGGGGCTCCCAAGGCCTAGCTGTGGTCCTAAGGAGTGTGGACTGTGAAGGTCTAAGACTGCCTAAGGGCCATACAGCAAACGGCTGGAGAGTGGGACACATAAAGTGAACGTACACATGCAGCTGGAAAAACAATTCAGATGAGGGATCACTCTGCTTAAATGGCCGGCGTACATGTGTGTGTATGTGTGTTAAACAGTCATTGCACTTACCAAGTCATTTACGGTTTGCTGTTGCTGGTGTTGGACTGGTGCACGTTTCAGCCAAAGAAACAGCCTTAACTGCCGCCAGTTGTTTCCCTATTACTAGGGCACAGCTTACTATACTTAGATCTCCGTGGCATTTTAGTTCGTGATTTATAAAATGACCATACAATAACGCGAATATACTTAATGCCACTGAACTGCTCTTAAGGTAGTAGATTTGTCATAGTTTGCCACACACAAAGATCACACCCCAGCAGATCTTCATGCGGGTTAGTCGACACTGAAAGTTTAGGGCCGGAGTTTCCTCAGCGCATCTCAGCGCTCACCGCGAGCACGTCCCTCCCGGCCCGCAGGTGAGCCTCAGGCGCAGCAGCGTGTCCTCCATCCGCTCACTTTCGCCTGGGGTGTGAGGGCGGCCGCGCTCTTCCTCCGTCCTGGGGCGGAAGTGGGGACGGCAGCAGTTTCCAGGAGTCACTCGGCCGCCGTCACCGCCCGCCCGCAGGCTGAGGGTCGGATCCAGGGAGAACGTTCGGATCTCAGGGGCGGGAGGCGGACGTTGCGAGGCTCTGCCCGGGCTTCTGCCAAGGCCCCACCGTCCAGGGCACCGCGGAACGCTCTCAGGGGCCGTCTGCTGAGACGGGCGGCCTCTCCCTCGGGCCCCTGCTCCCGCGCCAGCCCAGCTCCGCGCCCCTGCGCCGCGGCCGTGGCCCCCGAGCACGCGCCGCCCGCCGGGGACGCGGGCCTGCTCCGTCCGGCACATGCGCAGTGGCGACGCCGGGCCGGCGCCCTCAGTCTCCGCCTCCGCCGCCTCCCGGTTCCGCAGTCACTTCCTGCAGCTGTTTCCCTGTGGGTCCGGCGGACTGAGTTTTGACAGTCAGCCTGGGGCTGCGGCGGAGAAGCGGCGGCGGCCGGCGGAGAAAGTTGCTCCGAGGAGAGGCGGGGGCGCGCGGGGCGGGCGTCGCGGGCGTCCGGGGGTTCCGGTGAGTGCGGGCGGCGCGAGCGCGGGGCTTTCGGGGCCGGCGGTTCCTCCCCGAGGCGGCGTCTCCCGGCTCCCCACGTGACGGGCTGGCGCCGCGTCTGCTGCTGGGGGCGCTGCTTTCGGGCGTTTCACGTGGACCGGGCGACCCTCCGTGCGAGCCGCCGCCTCGGCCCGTGGCAGCCGCGGGATTCCGCCCTTCGCGGTGGCGTCCTGAGCGCGCTGAGGCGCCTGACGGTGTGAGGGGCTGTGGCGACGCCGAGGGGGCCGTAGCTTGGGTTCGGATCCGCGAGTTCGGAGCCGGCGCGGCGGAGACTCGGAGCGTCGGTCGCTCCCGGGGCCTCTGCGCAGTTCGCGGCGTCCCTCGGCGCCCGCCGGAGCGTGGACCGGCCTCGGGGCTCTCCTTTTCCTGCCTCCCTCCTCCGGCCGCGTTCCCATGACCTCTGAGGAGAGCTCGGCGTCTTTGCAGCGCTTCCAGAATCCCAGCCGCCGACCGCGTCCTGACTCCAGTCCCTTCCTCGGTCGTCTCTCCGAGGGGGAAAGACGGTGTGTGAATACAGGGTGAGGAGCAGGCCCGGCCCAGCCGCGGAAACTCAGTGCGCCACGGCCATTGCTTTAAACAGGGTCCTCGTGAAGCTCTCATTTTCTTTCATGTCGCCTCAGCTGCTTTCCAATCGCGGAAAGTCACAGCGTCATCCTTCGTGTGCCGTTGCAAGCGCCAGAGTGAGTGGTTTAGAGACTGGAAGAATGTCTACGTCCCCTTCAGATCGCCCGATTCAAACCGTGCAGCGGTCGCGCGGGTCCGCGTTGCTGGTTGAGTCGCTCTGTGTTCCGTCATTCATGCACTCACTGAAGGCTCGGTGTTAGCCAAGATTTATGTTTTATGCCAATTTTTGTTTGCAAATGTACTCATATTTGATGTGGTTGCCATATATAGATTTGTTTTGAGGCGTTGACGTGGTGTCGATTGTTAAATGTAACAAGAAACAAATGGAATATCAAGCTACTCTTTAAAAATTATAAAGATAAAATGCGATGATGGGTAAATCTGTGTTTGGCAAGAATGTTTTCTTTAAATCAGGTAACTGTCACCTCTGGTAGGAGGCCTTTTGTACTTCTGTGCTTTGAGAAGGACCTCTATTTTGAGGGAAACCTGTAGATAATACGGGGGGAGACACGTGCTAGAATTTCCTCTAGTGAAAGTGAGCTTTCATAAAGCAAGTCCAGACATGCCTTGGCGATGGGTAGCATTTGATTTTCTGTTTATATTGCTGATTTCCTTTATCCAGATTTTTTAAACACCCCCTCTCCACCTTCTCACTAATGAACTAGCAGCATGTTTGTGGCACTGTGACTCGTACAGGTTGTATGTGTAGCTTTTTAACATGAATTATTATTAGGTAGTTAAACTTTTTTTGAAAAGCTGTTCTTTGTCCACTTAGTTCTCTTGTCTAAAATGACCATATCTGTCTTTGCTTTCTGGATATCTTTGCTTAATTCAATTAAGAGAAATAATGCCATACAGAGAACCTGACTTTTTAAATATTCAAACTCTATGTTGCGCTTATGTTCTCAGAGATACGGGCAGTACCCTTCTGCTTAAAAATTAAATAGTATTATCATTTTTCTCAATTTTGCGATTAATGAGAAGTGTTGTTAGATTTATGACTAATAATTATGCACTTTGCCCTTAACTACATTATTTTCCCATCACACTGATTTCCTTTGTTGCCTCCCCACCCCAGATTTCGTATGAAAGTTGTTGCTTGATATACAGGTGCTGTATAGTTATCAAATGTGGTAAAATAGACTTTAACTTTTCAAAATTTACTTGATTCCTTTTAGTAATTCTTTTACTGCCATAATGTACACATTTCCATTGCAGATGGAAAATTTCAGCAGCTTAAAATAGCCATATTGTATTGACCAAGAGAAGAGGTTTTAGTAATACTCTACTGAGAGAGTGGAGGGAATTGTGGATTTTGAAATAAGGATCCTCATCTGGGTTAATTAGAATCTTGGGAACGCAAAGTGTGTACTGTGGTTCATTTTGAGACACTCAGGGTTAGACAATGCCATCTGGGTGGGAGGCAGGAGAAATTATGAGTAAAGACTGAAGAGGGAGAGGAACATTTTGGGTCTTTTCTGAGGGAATTAGAATAGAGACTATCAGTTATTAAGAAGGTGGAGGGAAAGAAATAGCCTGAAGACTGAGGAACTGGAGCTATACTGGGCTTATGGTAGTGCGATCCATTACTCCACTGGCCATTTCCTTGATACTTTATTTAGTGTAGGTCATTTGCCTAGAGAAGGAAGGAAAATATTTGGATTTTACAGGGGACTCATGAATATAATCTAAGGCTATATGACGTAGGACCATAAACTCAAGAACCTTCAGAGAACAGGCAAGTCACAAATGCAGGCCACAGCTGAGTGGGGACTGAGGTGTCCGGGAGAAGGCAGGCTACAGGGCACAGTGCCTCTTAATGCTAACTAGCTGATTGTGACCCACATAGGAATGTGGGCCAAGTGATGCCAGATCATCCTTTTATCAAGAGAAGCCACAGATCTCTTGACTCTTATATATTAACAACTAATTCAACTTAAAAAATGAAAACAAAACTGTATATTCCAAACAGCACATATGTGGCTGTGTGTGGCCCACGGCTGTTTGTCACCTCTACTGTACATTTGCTCAACTACTTAAATATCGCTAGTTGATCATAAGAAACACATTTTATTTATTTCTGTCATACTTTAGGCTATTTCTAGAGTTCTTTGAAATTTTAGCTAGCTCTATGTGAGTGCTTTAAGGATTCTGCGAGGTGATGTTCTTTTATTCACTCTTTTCGATATTGGTTGATTGGAAGAGATGTTTGCTAAGATTTGTAGCTGGTGGTGTTTTTTTGAGACAGTCTTGCTCCCTCTCCCAGGCTGGGGTATGGTGTCATGATCTTGGCTCATTGCAGCCTCTGCCTCCTGGGTTCTAGAGATTCTCCTGCCTCAGCCTCCCAAGTAGCTGGGATTATAGGCGCCCGCCACCATGCCTGGCTAATTTTTGTATTTTTAGCAGAGATGGGGTTTTACTGTGTTGTCCAGGCTGGTCTTGAACTCCTGACTTCAGGTGATCCACCTGCCTTGACCTCCCAAAGTGCTGGGCTTACAGTTGTGAACCACTGCGCCTGGCCAGTTGGTGATA
Organism: Plecturocebus donacophilus; assembly: GCA_004027715.1. Taxonomy (NCBI): domain Eukaryota; kingdom Metazoa; phylum Chordata; class Mammalia; order Primates; family Pitheciidae; genus Plecturocebus; species Plecturocebus donacophilus. The sequence continues at coordinate 12,962 of PVKP010036623.1, read as the reverse complement.
TTTTTGTCTGTGTGTGATTATCATTAAGAGTGTTTAAGTGTAAGTGTGCCTAAGGGAAGGGGTCTGGACTAGGTGACCTTTGATGTCCATTTCAGCCATGTGACTTTTAGATTTAATTAGCCGTGGATGCAATGCTATTAATGTTCATGGGCCAGAGGGATAGCAGTTGGAACTGTGCCAAGCAAAATCAAGCCATTCTCAGTGGAAGAGCACTGTGACAATATGAATTAACAGGCAGGGGAAGTCTGCTAGGTGAGGCCACAGGAAAGAAGTCCCAAAGCTGGGTTTGAACAAGTACAAGAAAGAGTCACATTATATTGTCATTTACATGTTATATTGCTGAAGTCTCATTTTTAAGTGAGGTTTTGTTTTTGTTTTTTTGCTGTTGATTTAGATTTGAAGACCTTGCTTCTCATCACGTGCTGGATTATGCCCAGGGCTTTCCTACCCAATGATCCTCCTGCAACACGCTGTGCTTCTTCCACCTAAGCAGCCCGCATCCTCTCCTCCTATGTCAGTGGCCACCAGGCCTACAGGAACCTTGCAGCTTCCACCACAGAAGCCGTCTGGGCAGGAGGCTTCCTTGCCTCTTGCAGGGGAAGAAGAGTTCTCGAAGGGAGGGGAGCAAGACTGTGCCCTGGAGGAGCTATGTAAGCCCCTGTACTGCAGACTCTGCAATGTCACCTTGAACTCTGCACAGCAAGCCCAGGCTCATTATCAGGTAAAGGGAGAAAAGAAAACCAGGCATTTAGCAGGGTGAACATTTTGGGGCTCTTCCTATTTAGCATTTGTCTCTCCAGATATGACTGTGCCTGGGAATTTCAGGATGGCTTAGAGAGCAACTAAGTATGAATTTGTTTTATTAAAAACCTTATATTTTTACTCTAAAAATAAGTATTACTTTTTGTAGAATGGGTCTCAACCTCCTACACTAAGCTGCATGGCATTTGATAACTTACCAGGCTTTGTAGGCAAATGTAAATTATCTATACCAGCATTTGAACCTGTATTCTTAAGAAGAGCAAGTATGGGCCGGGCACAGTGGCTCACGCCTGTAATCCTAGCACTTTGGGAGGCCGAGGTGGGTGGATCACCTGAGGTCAGGAGTTCAAGACCAGCCTAGCCATCATGGTGAAACCTCATCTTTATTAAAAAAAAAAAAAAAAGAAGAAGACGAGCAAGTATGTAAAACATGTTGTACAGCCTGAGTGACAGAGCGAGATTTCGTCTCAGACAAACCCATAATGTACCAAACTTAATTCCGTGTAAAATTGTTTAGAAGCGAATGTAATTTGCGTCATTTCAAGGACCTCTGTGCACATTTTTGACTTCTAACTCTTACATATTTTATCACTGGTAAGGAAAACACAGTTATCTTTTTGTAGTGAGAATAAAATGACTTTGGAGTTTTGAGCCCTATCCTTCATTCATAATAAGCATACTCTGATTTATTTTAGTCTGTTAGTGTGAACTAATACTGGTTTTTAAGATTTAGAGCTTTCACCTCCATGTTGAATAGCTAGTGGAAAGGACCATTTGAAAGGGTAATATTACCTAAGAACAAATGGAAAATTAAACTTTGGTTAGAAAGAGGGTACAGTATTTCTTTTTATTCTAGATATTTATCTGTATAAAGTTACATAATTTCCTTTTTCGGAGAAAAGAGACCTGGGAAATAATCAAGGACAAAACCCATTGAATGGTGTCTTCCTAGATCATCATTGATTTGGTATTTATTATTTGCATGAAAATCTCTGGTAATAAAAGTGTGGTAGAAGATTATTATACAGGTATATCTTCTGTTGTGTCACTATAACTTTTTCCAACCTAAAGTTTTTGTTTACTGTGGGTGTTAAGTCTTTTCTGTTTTGTTTTGATCCCAAAGACTGATTATCGTGTTGCTGTTGTCTGTCAGAAGTATTTTGATGGTCAGTTATTGTTTTCTGGTATTTAGGGGAAGACATAATGTGTTGCTTTCCTTAAGTTCCCATTATTTGGGTTTGTCTTACCCGCAGGTGCAGAAAGCTGAGTTAACTATATCGCAGATCTTGACATGTGTCATCATTGGTTCCTAAAGACCTCTTCATTTATTCCTGTGGAATGTTCAGTATTATACCCTAAGACTTACTTTGAGAAAAGAAGCAAGGGTTCTAAAGTTTTAATTATTAGCTATATAAAGCCCCTAACAAATCTTTAACTTGGGAGCAAACCCACTTGTATGCTATACACATGTGTAATTGCCTTTATTTATTTTTTTGGGACCGAGTCTCCCTCTGTTGCCCTGGCTAGAGAGCAGTGGTGTGATCTCGGCTCACTGCAGCCTCTGCCTCCTGGGTTCAGGCTATTCTCATGCCTCAGCCTCCTGAGTAGCTGGGATTACAGGTGCTCACCAGCACACCCAGCTAATTTTTGTATATTTTAGTAGAGATGGAGGTTTGCCATCTTGGCCAGATTCAGTCTTCTAAAGTGCTAGGGTTATAGGCATGAGCTACCATGCCGAGCCTATAATTCTCTTTTAGAAGAGTTGTTTACTTTTGTGAGGGAAAACTCTTGGGCAGTGTGTAATTTTAACATGCGCATGGATTATACATATGCCTTATTTCTTTTCTCTCCTAATATAACTTTCTGATTTTATAGACTTTAAAGGGTGCTACTGATGATACATAGAGAAAAGTCAGTTTGATGCAAGGTCATTGGATTATAAGGCTAAAACTAGATAAGCGGAATGAATATTTATTTGTTTTTTTCTTTTTTTGGGATGGAATTTCACTCTTGTTGCCCAGGCTGTATTGCAGTACTACGATCTCGGCTCAGTGCAACCTCTGTCTCCCTGGGTCAAGCGATTCTCCTGCCTCAGCCTCCTGAGTAGATGGGATTACAGGCACGCGCCACCATGCCTGGCTAATTTTGTATTTTTAGTAGAGACGGGGTTTCACCATGTTGGCTAGGCTGGTCTCGAACTCTCGACCTCAGGTGATCCGCCCACTTCGCCCTTTCAAAGTGCTGGGATTACAGGTGTGAGTCACTGTGCCCAGCCTGTTTTTTTTCTTTTATTTTACATTTTGGGTATGTTTGTTCTAAACTTTTTAGTTGATTAGTAATTCTACTTAATTTCAGTTTGTGTATGTTCTAAACTTTTTAGTTGATTAGTAATTCTACTTAATTTCAGTTTCCTCAATGATACAGTGAATAAATAAATTAGAAAATAAAGGGGAAATAAAATTTAGGTAAATTTCTCAAAAATCAGAATTTTTTTTTTTTTTTGGATCAGAGTCTCATTCTGTCGCCAGGCTGGCATGCAGTGCTGTGATCTCAGCTTACTGCAACCTCTGCCTCCTGGGTTCAAGTGATTCTCCTGCCTCAGTCTCCTGAGTAGCTAGGACTACGATGCGTGCCACAACGCCTGGCTAATTTTTTGTATTTTTAGTAGAGACAGGGTTTCACCATGTTGGCCAGGCTGGTCTCGATCTCTTGACCTTGTGATCCGCCTGCCTCGGCCTCCCAGAATGCTGGGATTACAAGGCGTGAGCCACTGCGCCCCCGGCCAAAAATCAGAATTTTTAAGTGGCTAGGTTGAAGAAGAACAGGATGTAATGGGAAAATTTGAGCAGATAAAAACCAGGGTAAAGATGGGAAAGAAAAGAGTCCAGTGAGTAATCAGAAAGTAGAACCTTATAGAAAATGAAGTTTGGGTATAATAAAATACATTGCTAAGACCTTAGAAGCAAAAATTTGAATGAGACCGATGTTATTGGTAACTCTTAGAGAGAAGGTTTTAACAGAGAACTAAGGCAAAGCAGTTCATGTGGGAAAATACAGAGCAATTACATTAGGGTAACATAGAAGAAAGCTAATCTTAGAAGTGAAATCTGGGTTTTGATAAGATAGAAATGGTGAAGATGAGAGTGTATAGTCCAAAGTGTAGGTCAGAATAATAAATAGAGCATGAACATAACCTAGGAGTGAGTGAGCCACTACAGAAGGAAAGCATAGAAATGTTAGCTGAAAAGATGCATCAGAGGGTGTATGTGAATAAGCAGTAATAAAAGAAAGACTTGTGAAGACAAGGTTAACACCAGGCCAGGTGTGGTGGCTCACACCTATATTCCCAGCACTTTGGGAGCCTGAGGCAGGAAGATTGCTTGCATTCAGGAGTTGAAGACCAGCCTGGGCAGCATAACAGACCCCTGTCTCTGCAAAAATACAAGGAAATTAGCTGGGCATAGTGGCGGACACTTGTGGTCCCAGCTACTCATGAGGCTGAAACAGGAGGAACACTTGAGCCTGGGAGATGGAGGCACTGAGCTATGATCATGATCATGTCACTGCACTCCAGCCTGGGCAGCAGAGCAAGACCTTGTCTCAAAACAAAGGCAAAAACAACAACAACAACAAAAAACACACAAAAAGAGAAGGGTAAGACCAATGAGTAAGGCTTACCAAGTACAGGAATAAGTAGAATGCCAGTGAGTGTAATGAAGTAGTTTAGGATTAAATGAGATGATGGATGTAAAATTTTATTTCAGGGCTAAAACTTGCTTTCTAATTTTTAATGCAGAGCATTACCGAGCTGTACATTCATTATTTCAATTATGTGTGAGATAAAATGGGTCACGGGTAGCCTGTTTATGAGCTAGAAATGCATTTGTGTGAAGTGATAAATCACTGTGATTACATTACTCAAAACTTTGTAGTCAGTTGATGCCATTGTTGAAATCGTGGAGTTTCATATTGCTTCCAGAATTGTAAACAACGGTGGTTACAGTAGAGCCGGACTGTCTCATGTTCCAGTAATCCAGGGCACACAGTGGAAACTGCCCAATAAATCCTTCCCTTTAAGTTCACTAGGGTTTTTTCCTGACATCCCAGTGTTCCCAAGCTGGGGCTACCTTAGCAGTGACCCATGTCTATCTGTAGTCATCACAGATTTGGTTTTATTCCCAAGACTTTTAAAAACTGGTCAGTTGGCTTCAAAACATCATCAGCTGTTGTTTTATTTTTAATGAAGTCATCGAACTTTATAGTCTTAAAATTAGGGCTTTGAGTATAACTTAATTTAAAATCCAGTCTTTGGAGGAGAAACATACTCTAATTTTATTAAAGTCTATCTGCCGCTTCAAGTTACTTAGAGCAAGGCTGTCATGGAGTAACATACCACTGTTTCCTCAACATAAATGCCCAGAGGATAAATTGCTGTAACATGGAAAGTTACTAATGGAAATCAAAAAAAAAAGCAAAAAGCATGGGTGAATTTTGCTAAGGCATCCACAGTATAAAGTCACCAATTTATTTGCTAATTTGCATATACATTTGATCTCCTTACTCAAAGTATAGTTATAAAATTTGTGATAAACATGGCTTTCTATTTGTAATATTTAGTAGCCAAAATAACAACCTACCATGTTAATTAGATTGATTAATGAAAGAACACGGGTGAAAAAGTAGTTTTAGAATTATGATGCTGGGTGTGGTGGTCTTAATTCGTAATTCATAACGAAGAGAATGCTATTAGATTTTTCCCAAAATTTAAAGCACCGATTTTGGCATGTACATTTTAATGTTGATCACCCAGGTTTGGATCAGTGAATTAAATCTCAGCTAATTTTCGTGTATTCAAAATTCTCCTATCTGATTTTTTTTCCAAATGGACTTGCAGTGGACTGAGAGTGGCCAAAACACACTTCAGATTTGGTTTTAAAGCGTGTGCTTTACACATGGCATATATGCTTTGGAATCTAAAAGCTTTGGGCTAGAATCTTGGCTCAGTTACTTTAGGCAAGACACTGAATCTCTCTTCAGTATCTGTAAAGTACGAGTCATTGTACTTCCTGTGTAGGATTGTGAGAATTGCATATGTTATATTAATAAATGCTGGTTGATTGAAATAGGTTGCTGTTGTTTAGAAATGTTGGCTGGGCGTGCTGACTCATGCCTGTAATCCCAGAACTTTGGGAGGCTGAGGCGGGCGGATCACAAGGACAGGAGATCGAGACCATCCTGGCCAACATGGTGAAACCCCATCTCTACAAAAAATAGAAAAATTAGTGCCTGTAATCCCAGCTACTCGGGAGGCTGAGGCACGAGAATCCCTTGAACCAAGGAGGCAGAGGTTGCAGTGAACCTAGATAGGGTCCCTGCACTCCAGCCTAGTGACAGAGTGAGACTCCATCTCAAAAAAAAAGTGTTTGGGTCTCAAATGAGCAGAAGTTGCTTTCATCTTGTAGCTTTAGAAAGACTTGAAATGGTACACAGCTGTCACTGTTGTTACTACCTTGATACCAACTTGCTGTAGGACCTTGTGTAAATAAGCAACACTTTGTTTTCCTTGATCATTCTTCAGAGACACTCTTAGATCCAGATATCAGGTTACTTTAAAAGATTTTCATGAAGAATAATTCAACCAACAGATGAGGCAAAATAAGATGATTTTAAAATATAAATGTGCTTTCAACCATACTACTAGTCTTGTCAGCTTAGTCCATTTACCCAAGAACCAATCCTTGTCGGTTTTCTTGTTCTGCTCTCTGAAATCACCAACTTTGTAGGCTCTTCTAGCTCTTGCTTTGATCATTTTAGAGGACAGAAGCTCTGTGATCCTGCCAGTTTTCTGCCTTCTCCTCTAGTCTACCCCACCTCATTTCTTATTTCAAAATGGTAGATATCCTTCCTTTTGTCCAAGTTTGACTCCTCATCCTGTCTTCTGGATTTCATCACCTTTTCACCTGATTCAAATAAAAAATATGCTTAAGTTTCTTCTTTGTAAATAAAAATAGCAAGAGCAAGCTTCCCTTTGCTTTTAATTCCTCCCGTTAGCAAGCTTTCTCCTCTTTCCTTTCCTTGGCATTCTGCTGGGTATAATTGTTCTCTTTAGGTCTTCATTTCCCATTCATTCCCCAGCCCACTGTACTCTGGATCCCATTGCTATCGTCCACTGAAATGGTCTTTTCCCGTGTTACCATGATCTTCAGGCCAAATTAACTCCTTTCACTTGACCCCTTTGTAGCATTAGCCAGCGGTACCAACTTTCTCTTTAAAAAATTAAAAAATATTTTTACTTAAAATAATGCCTGAGGAACCACAGGGTTTATAATGACAAGTAGTAATTACCTGTTCTTCTTTCCCCACCCGTTGCTACCTATTCTCTCCATTCTCTTCTTTCTGACTCTCAACTTGAACTGGCTATAGTTTTACTTTGACACTGTCAAGACTGATCACATTTTAATCCATTCTATCATCAAATTAAGTTTTCCATGCTCTATTTGCAGGTTGATTCCAATTGTTGAAAAATAACATTCAGCTTTTGCATTATTGTGAGTAGGGAAATACTGTTCACTGCAGAGCTACTCACAAGAGATGTTCAAATAGATAGCCCTTCCCTAAATGCCACCAGCTGCTCAAAGTTGTGTCTATTTTAGTTTGCTTCATATGTGGATTATAGGTTTGAAATAACGTTTTGTTTTTCCTTGAGTTTCTGATGCTTAAAAAAAAAAACTAGAGAGAAGAATCATAAGCCTTTCAAAAAAGCTTCTCAGTCTTTCTTTATATTGCTTACAACCCATTTCATTTATCTTCATGAAACTTACTGTTTTCTGATTCTGATTTTGACTAGTCGTTCTAGTTTGGATTAGTTGTTTCATATTTGAATCACTGCTTCATTGTGTAGGTTTTTGTATTTCCTGGAGTTTTTAGCTGCTTTTCTTCTCCCTGTTTTTTCTTGCATTATATTTTTCATATCATCATTCTTCCCTCCACCCCTAAATCTCAATCTCACTATTTATTGCATGGAATTTCCTTTTATCCTAGATTGCTCTATCTCCTTACTCCATTTTCAGCTGGTGTCTATTGGGTTTGCTGCACAGCTCTGTCAACGTTGGATTTACCGTGCTTTCGGTTGGACCACTATTTTCTAAGTATACGTTTTCTTTTTTAAATCTTTTGTTGGAATATATTGCCATACTACTTTGAGGAAGAAAGAATCAATATAAGTGTATAATACGTTATGTTCCTTGAAATAAAATGAAGGATTAATGGGAAATAAATTTTTTGAGTCCTTGTGTTTTTTTTAAAAAAGTTTGCATTGTGCCTCCTTATTTGACAGTTCAGTTCTAAGTTGAAAATTATTTTTTTTGGAATGATAATAGCTGTCCTCTCTTTCCTGTTTTCATCATCTCATGTTGCTGAAGAGAAATCTTCTGATTGTTACTCTTTTGTTGGTGACCTGTTTTAATTTTGTGTCTTTTTTTTTTCCCCTGGAAGCTTTTAGGCTCTCCTTTTTATCTTGTCTGAGCTCTGACAATGAGGACTGTGTCTCGTTTTCCCTTGGATACTTTTTCATTGTTCATAGTAGAACCTTTCAGTTTGTGTACTTCTGTTTCTTTTATGCTGGAGAAATTAATAACCATTCTTCTTTCGTTTTCCTTTTTGAGACAGAGTCTCATTATGTCGCCCAGGCTAGAGGGCAGTGGTGTGGTCTCAGTCACTGCAACCTCTGCTTCCTGGGTTCAAGCAATTCTCTTGCCTCAGCCTCTCTAGTAGCTGGGATTACAGGCGCCTGCCACCACGCCCAGCTAATTTCTTTGTATTTTTAGTAGAGACGGGGTTTCATCGTGTTGGCCAGGCTGGTCTTGAACTCCTGACCTCGGGTTATCCACCTGCCTCGGCCTCCCAAAGAAGAAATAGTCTTTCTTAATTACTATTCGCTACATTTTTTGTCTCTCTTTCTGGGAATCCTGTTAGCCATTCTCAGAGATCTGCTGGATTGATTCTCTTTTATTTTTTCAGTTTTATTGAAGTATAATTGATGGATTGATTCTCTATATTTTATTGTTTGTCTCTGCTTTTATCATTTAATTTTTTAATTTTAATTTGAAACATGTTCTTGACTTCTAATTTTATATTAAATGTTTTGGCAGTCATATTTTTAATTTTTAAATTTAAATGTTACATTCAAACATTCACATTTTACATACTTACAGTACAGTTGTCAAAATCAAGAAGTTAACACTGATTTAGATAAATAAGACCTCTGAATTTCTTATTCTCATTCCATAGCATCTGTTTTATAGGACATTAGTTAAGAACCTGAAATCATGGACTTGGGGGTCAGACTAATATTCTGTTTTGTGGTCTTACTACTCACTAGCTATATGATGTCGGAAACATTTCCTAACCCTTCTCTGCCTCATGAAGAAGGAGATGGATGCTGATGAGGAGGATACTAATAATACCTGCATGTTAGTATGTGTAGGGCATTTAGAATGGTTCCTGGCACCTCAGACAGTCCTTGATAGTGCTGAGTGGTCCTGAGGTGCAGTGGAACCAGATTGTCCCAGCTCTGCATTAGACATTTGTGGCGTTGGACGAGTTTTATTTTTATTTCACAACTTTTTAGTTTGAATTATTTTAGACTTAGAAAACAGTGCCAGTCATAGTACAAAGAATTCCTGTATGCACCTTATTCGGACTCCCCAAACATTAACATTTTACATAACTACAGTACAGTTGTCAAAATCCGGAATTTAACACTGATTCAAATACTATTATTTAATGTACATACTGTTTACATTTCATTAATTGTCTGCTAATGGCCTTTCCCTGATTTTAGTATTTATTCCAGGATGAACTTTCACAGGTAGTTTTCATGTCTTCTTTCATTTGGACAGATCCTTGGTTTTTCTTTGCTTTTTATCATCTTGCCATTTTTGAAGGGTTGTTTTGTAGAATGTCCCAAACTTGGTCTTGTTTTAAGTTTGATTAAATTCAGGTTATGTGTTTTTTAGCAAGAATACCACAGAAATGATCCTGTGTTCTTCCAGGAGCTTCACACCGTGAAGGACGTGACGTGAATGTCTTGTGTTGCTGCTGCTGCTAACGCTGGCCACGTGCTCGGGCGGCCGCTGCTAACGCTGGCCACGTGCTCGGGCGGCCGCTGCTAACGCTGGCCACGTGCTCGGGCGGCCGCTGCTAACGCTGACCACGTGCTCGGGCGGCCGCTGCTAACGCTGGTCACGTGCTCGGGCGGCCGCTGCTAACGCTGGCCACGTGCTCGGGCTGCGGCTGCTAACGCTGGTCACGTGCTCAGGCTGCTGCCCGCAGTAGCTCCTTTGCAAAGTTACTCTCAGTGTTCAGCAAATCTTACATGGGGAGATGCTTTAGGGTTTGTGCATATTTTATTTCTCTTCATAGTTTTGTTCACTGATGATTCTTGTCTGCAGTAATTATTACTGCGACATTTGCCAAATGTTGATTTTTCTGTTTTAATCATTTCTTCTAAACTAATTACTTGGAATTTTGCTTTAAGAAAGAACTTTCCCATTTTTGCATTAATTTATTTATTCAGTTGTTTATATTACTGTGGATTTATGGATTCTAATTTACTCTAGGCATATGATCTTTTACTATCATTATTTATTTTGATTTATTTATTTATTTGAGACAGAGTCTTGCTCTGTCGTCCAGGCTGGAGTGCCGTGACACAATCTCTGCTCACTGCAACCTGCGCCTCCCAGGTTCAAGCAATTCTCCTGCCTCAGCCTCCCGAGTAGCTGGGATTACAGGTACCTGCCACCATGTCCAGCTAATTTTTGTATTTTTAGTAGAGACAGGGTTTCATCATGTTGGCCAGGCTGGTCTTGAACTCCTGATCTCAGGTGACCTGCCTGCCTCAGCCTTTCAAAGTGCTAGGATTGTGGGTGTGAGCCACTGTGCCCAGACTATTTTGATATTTAGTGTTCCAAATTTTTTTTTCCTGTTTTTTTTATTTATTTATTATACTTCAAGTTCTGGGGTACATGTGCAGAACGTGGAGGTTTGTTACATAGGTATACGTGTGCCGTAGTGGTTTGCTGCATCCATCACTCTGTCATCTACATTAGGTATTTCTGCTAATGCTATCCCTCCCCTAGCCCCACATTCTCTGACAGACCTCAGTATGTGATGCTCCCCTCAAAATTTATTTACTTTTTATTTTTTTGAGAAGGAGTCTTGCTCTGTCCCAGGCTGGAGTGCAGTGGCACAATCTTGGCTCACTGCAATCTCCACTTCCTGGGTTCAAGGGATTCTCCTGCCTCAGCCTCTGGAGTAGCTGAGATTACAAATGTGTTCATCACACCCAGCAAGTTTTTCTATTTTTAGTAGAGACAGGGTTTCACCATGTTGGCCAGGCTGATCTCGTAACTCCTGGGCTCAAGCGATCCACCTGCCTTGGCCTCCCAAAGTGCTGGGGTTACAGGTGTGAGCCACCAAATTTGACCAGTGTGAGTTCCTTCAAGTTGATGCATATGTCTCTTGAACGTTTCCATATGTTTTTCACATACTTCTTTACTTTATGGCAATACAAAGTAAGGATTTTCTTGTACTTTCCACATACCAGCCATTTTTCGAAAAGTGTGCTTTTTTTAATTGGATAATGGCATTTAGAAACCAAAATCTAGGTTGTAGGTGTTCTCTTTGGTGCTGGGATGCCATTGCATTTAGACCCTCTCAGTAGACAGAGCTAGCAAATATTTGTATGCATACACATATCTGTATCTATGTGTTCATGTATTAAACCTGAGTTCAGACTCATACCTCCAATGTCAGTGCAACACAGTGTTCTTTCTAGCATCCCATTTGTTCTCTCTTTAACTACTTTCTTGGTTAGTGAGAAATCTGGGCTTTCATTCTTCACAAAATACACACACGAACACATACATACATGTGTGCACACACATAGATGTGTGTACTCCCATACACTCAATACACATAGAATAGTTTGGGAATTGATAATTAGTTCCCCTGTGAGGAAGAAAACACTACTAACCAGAGGATAATATTTACATATTGTTCTTTTTGTCTTTAGTATTATGATATATAGTCAAAATAATTGTTTTTCAAAGTTCTTAGGTTGCAAAGGTTGGACCTACAAAGAATTATCCTTTGTAAAATTAAAGTTACTATTTTTTTGTGTGTGTTTAATAAGTATCACGTGGGAAGATACTTTGAGACTATGTGAATGTGTAAGTAGTATTTTTCTCCCCTCCTCCTTCCATGTGGTTATGTTATTCATGTTTTTCATATAGTTAGATATGTTTGTTTCTGTTTATATTTCATTTTGGATCCTCCCCCATACTTGCTGATTCAGAGTCTTTTTCTAAGTCTGTGAATTTACTACTGTAGTTTTAAAAGTCAGAACTGTACTAAAATATATACTAAACTAAGTGTCACACCCATCCCTTGTAGTCCATTCTTTTTTTTCTTTTTGAGATAGGGTCATGCTCTGTCACCCAGGCTGGAGTGCAATGGCGTGATCACAGCTCACTACAGCCTTGAGCTCTGGGGGGTCAAGCCATCCTCCCACCTCAGCCTCCTGAATAGCTGGGACTACAGGCGTACACCACCATATGCAACTAATTTTTTAAATTATTTGTAGAGATGGGGACTCACTCTGTTTTCCAGGCTGGTCTAGAATTCCTGGTCTGAAGCAGTCGTCCCACCTTGGCACCCCAAATTGCTGGGATTACAGGCATGAGCCTCTGCTCCTGACCCCTTACAGCCTATTCTTATTACTCCAATAGTTAGGCCTTTTAAAATGACTTTATTCCTGTTTTTTTTTTTTGTTTGTTTTTTTTTGCAATTAAAAAAATGTTTATTATTATTATATATATATATATTTTATTGCACTTTAGGTTCTGGGGTACATGTGCAGATCATGCAGGATTGTTGCATAGGTACATATATGGCAATGTGGTTTGCTGCCTCTATCCCCCCATCACCTGTATCTGGCATTTCTCCCCATGTTATCCCTACCCAACCTTCCTACCTGCCGCTGTCCCTCCCCTAGTCCCCCGCAACAGATCCCAGTGTGTGATGCTCCCCTCCCTGTGTCCATGTGTTCTTATTGTTCAATACCTGCATATGAGTGAGAACATGCAGTGTTTGATTTTGTGTTCTTGTGTCAGTTTGCTGAGAATGATGGTTTCCAG